>JAKUAJ010000195.1:0-41853 GCA_030562865.1 Kodamaea lidongshanica (nom. inval.)
GAGGACATCTTTATCTTGATCTTTATTCGGAAACAGGAAGTTCAGTATCTAGAATCGTTATATCGAATTAAATAAAACAACAGTTCTATCAAAAGAGAAAGAGCCGCAAGTCCTGGAAGAGTGACTTGCGTTAGGTCGTTTTAAGTGGACTTGAAATGAATGGAATCTATACTGCCTAGGGGACTGAAATTATATAACAAATTCAGAAAAGGCTCTTTGGCCGAGTGGTTAAGGCGGTAGACTCAAGTTCTACTATCGTAAAGATGCAGGCGTTCGAACCGCCTAGGAGTCAATATTTTTTGTAACATGAGTAAAGTTTGCTATAATCGTAACGACTGTCAGCTTCTACAAAAAACGACTTTTACTTTTCTATGATTCATTCCTGTTTGAAATATTCAAGAACACTATCAAAAAAAAATCAAGACACTTTCTACACAGTTTACAATACTTTAAATACAAATTAAAAAGTCTTTATGTCAACAATTAATTTAATCTTATACACTAAAGACTTACATTCTAAATGCAGTATTACGAGCTCTGTAACTCCCTTAGATCTTAACGTTATCACAGAAAACCTTTTGCTCCAATTCATGATAATGCTTAAAGAATGACTTGAATAAATCAGATAATCTAACAACATCAAAAGTACCACCAGTTTCTCTGATTGAGTGCATGGACAATTGTGGGTTACCTAAATCCAAAGTTCTAATACCCAATTTTGCAGACAAAATTGGACCAATTGTTGAGCCACAAGGAGAATCATTTCTAACCACAAACAATTGCAAAGGAACTTTTGCTTCATCAGCCACTTTTTTAATGATTACAATACCTGGAGAGTTTGTAGCATATCTTTGATTTGCATTAATTTTGATGACAGGGCCTTGATTGACATGAGGTCTATTTTTAGATTCATAAACATCAGAGTAGTTTGGATGAACACCATGAGCCATGTCACTTGACAATAAGAAAGATTTAGCCATTGATTCAAAAAAGTAATTTTTATCTCCTGTAAAGTTAATACTTGTTAATCTCTTTAAAACATCTGGTAAGAATGTAGAGTCTGCACCTTGAGCAGATACAGAACCTATTTCTTCATGGTCAAAAAGAGAAATCATTTGAATACCACTCAGAGTTGATAAGTTTTCAACAGATTCAATCAAACCCACAGTAGCGGTAAAACATGAAGTCAAGTTATCTAATCTTGGGGAGAAGATGAATTCATCATTAAGACCTCCGATAACTGATTTTTGATGATCAAACAAAACTAATTCGAAATCTTCAATTTGTTCAACGTTAACTTCCAATTCATCTGCAATCAATCTGATTAAAGATTCATTATGTCTGGAGATAACATTTTGAACAGATTCAAATTGTTCTTTTGACATCTTCAAGTTTGGATCATCACTACAACTTTTAGCTTCATTTTTATCGAGTGCAACCTGTCCTGCGATTGGGAGCAACTTTGTTTCCTTGTTGAATTCGAATTTTTCGTTGACTCCTCTGTTCAAGTGAATGGCCAAAGTTGGGATTCTTAACAATGGTTTATCAATTTTGATTAATTTAGGTACAAAGTTTCCGTTTTCTTCAACGTAAACTCTTCCAGCAATTGATAAATCTCTATCGAACCAAGTGTGTGCAATAAGACCACCATATTGTTCAACACCAACTTGGATGAATCCTTCAGATGTTCTCTTGGAAACTGGTTTAATTCTCAAGCATGGGGAATCGGTATGAGCTCCAACAATCGCAATTCCGTTACCATCTTCGAATTTCTCTCCAACCGTAAATGCAATCAACGAAGATGCATTTCTGGTGACAAAGTACTTGCCTCCAGCACTAACTTTCCATTGGTCTCTCTCTGAAAGCTCATCGAATCCAGCATTCAACAACTGTAACTTGACGGTGTTGACTGCGTGGTAAGGTGTTGGTGATGCATTGACAAAGTCAACAAAGTTTTGGGCGTATTCTAATGGCCTGGTCATTCGTGGGGTTCAAAATTCTCGAAAAAAAATGTTTGGTGGGTATAACGCCAATGCATTCTCAATTTGCATTAATGAGTAAGGGGATATACACTAATGAGTATGGGGATTTGCACTAATGAATAAGGAGATTTGCAGTAATGAATAAGGGGATTTTCACGTATGAGTACGAGAATTTGCAATTATGAATATGAAAATTTGAGTATAACTTTACAGAATAAAGTTGAATTGAAGGTGGATGAGTTACATTGTATGGCTATTATTAATGGAAAATGGCTTTGTAAAACTCGATAATATTAATCAGTACCAATGAAAAAGTATATGCGTTCATTTTCTATCCCATGTTTGTCTATTTTGTAATCTGTAGCTTTTTGCATAAAATTTGCCAAATATCAGTTGTTGATATAAACTATTTCTTGACAAGGTTGCCATAATATTCACAAACCATTATACAAGTTTCTTTTGAAATGTGAGGTAATCCGATACAACATTGAGTAAACCTTGATTCATATTAATCAAATACAAGGTATGAAATAACCAACTCGAAACAACCTGATTGGGACATTCACTTTTTCGCACCCAAAACTTGAGTAGGAGGCTGTACTCTTCCAATGTAAGACGTTTCTTAACAAATTATCATTTCTCTGGTGAGATAGCTGTTCTCTTGCAATATAAGACGTTCTTTTCAATTCTCTGGTGAGATATAGCCTGAGATATAGGAATGCCTAGACTCATTATTAATACTCAACTCCTCATTGGGCTTGTTTATTTTTATGTCAAAATTATTCATGTACGTATTTTAGCTCATATTGAATGTGACTTTGCCTTGTTAATATACTCGAGCTCATACTTCATCTAACCGCTTTGTTGTACTTTGATTTTCTGCTTATTGGCCAAGCAGGTTATACTCACTTATTTCGCTCCATCTATCTGGTCCTCGCGTTGCGAACACCAAACTAAAAATGAAACTAATCCTTTTACTAGCATCGATAGTACAATGTGCCCAGGTTGTACCTTTGTTGATCGCCTCACATAAACTTGTTCCTGGTGCCAGAAATGATATATCAAAACAAAAATTCATAACGCATAAGGTTACTTCAGCAACCAACTTGATCAAAAAAGTGGTCACTCAGTGCTCTTCTGATGAATACATCATTATCAACCAACCGGGTCTTCTGTTTGCCGACATGACCGAAGAACATTACAGCAATTGGAACTTTCTTAGAAGATACACTATGCTTGCACTGACAGTGGTAAGTATGCCAAAGGTTGATCAACCGGTTGATCTCGACTTTATTGAGCAATATATCATCAAGACATGCGATGCTGAACCAATTTACCTCCTGCCTGGTGATAATGAAGGATCGGTAGAATACTATGATGTACGTTCTAGAGTTATTAGAATTGACCTTGCAGAACTACCCCTGGAATCACTGGGTCAACGTTTTAACGCAATTAATGAAAATGATGACTTGATTCGTAAAATTATAAGAAAACTTCCATCACCTCATTACACTATAATCCTAACTAGTGACACCCCAGCAGGTTTTCACCCAGCACCTCCAAGTATAATGGAAGCATTTCCTGAAAGGTTTGAAATTTTTAGTGATATTGTCAATGATCCTGCGAGAGAGAATGAAGTTGAAAAAAATGACAACTTTAAAAAAGTAGACCCAGTATGGATTGAAGAAAAGCATACAAATATGAGATATATTGAGAATAAAAAGAAGGATGAAATCCATTTTTTTGACCTGAAGCTTTGGTCAAAACACGAACAATTGGTGAGTACAATCATATTGATGGTTGTTTCTCTCTTTGCTCTTCAAACTTTCAAGTTGATGAAGACTTTACGAAAGAAATTTGCGCCAAAGCTGAATTTGAAAAAGACTGGTGTTATCGCTAAGGAAGATTGAGCAAAGCATCAAAGTAATTCAAAACATGGAGCGTGAAGGTGGATATGATTTAAATCAAAGAAAAAGTTGCTGCTTTTGTTGTTAATTCAGTTGATCGAATACGTTTCCATGTTATATTTATTAATATTTGACTATGGTTATATGCATTGTATTCTAGCTTACATTGGGGAAATGTCAATTAACTATTAGCATGATGGGTTATTAGCACGATGGGTTTTAGCATGATGAGTTTTAGCATGATGAGTTTTAGCATGATGAGTTTTAGCATGATGAGTTGTTAACATCATGTAGATGTTTATTTTATCAAAATAACCTATTCAAATACAATTGAGCTAAGATCAATACAACAATAGAAAGAAGCATGCCTATTTATAATCTTCAAATACACGTTAAAGCAAACATGACAAAGCAAGTACAAAGCAAATACACGACAAAGCAAATCACTGTAGGTTCAAAATAGTTTACGTATTGCTTCATTTTCCTACTGGTGGTGGCTTTCCCATGCCTCAGTATATTCACCACCAAAGGGTGACTAATCGGCTTAACGAGGGTAATTTGTTGTTGTTTACACACAGTTCATATTGCCTCAAGTGGACCCTTTGAAAGCATGTTGGACCCTTTGGACCACTCACTTACTCACTCACTTCGCTCGTTCGTTTGTTCGTTCGCGGCCAAGTATCTTTTGATACCAAAAAAACTCTCATGTAAAGAAACCGACACTTACATTTTCTCATACCAACTCACAAGAAACTAGTCTACATTCTCAAACGTTCATAAAGTTTCGTTATAATTAAAAAGTAATTTGCATAATTAAGACCTGTATGCGCACATAATGAATACAGAATCAGAACAAAAGCCAACTCTTTAATGCATTCAGACAAAATCAACAAGGTGTACGTGATTGCTTACAGATGGTCTATTATAAGCTTGTATCATAATTTTGCACAGCAGACACGCCCGCAGTGCTGTACAAAATAACATGTTTAAAGTGCAGCAGCTATCACTAAAAATCTCACTTTTTCCATCCTTCCTCGCCACTTGTATCTGAATTATATGATCTCAGCATATAATCATTTCGTATTTCCTGATTCCTGTAATCTGATTCTGACTCTGAATTTTGGATTTCTTCACCTTCGTCTTCACTTGACTCAAACTCACTATCTGATACTAAAATGCTTGCATCAAAGTACAAGGAAGGATCAAGACTTGAAGTATCAGCCAGTTTACTAAGGCCATCCAATAACATTTCACTCATGATTTTCCCAGTACCAGGACCATTATTGACCCCCCAACATGAATGGCCTGAGGCCAAGAATAAGTTTTCAACGTTAGTTTCTCCAATAAGCGGGCCACTCAGCAGAGGTACATCTAAAACTGGCAAGTAACAAGCTTGTTTTTTTAAAATGTGACCTTTGCGTAAATTTGGTGATATCTTACCAACTTGTTTGAATAACTCATCACATTTTGATTTGACAACTTCTACATCATCTGTTGTTTCTGGTACAGCAACTTTGGAATCTCCTTCACCGCATACATAAACTTCATCTTGTCTTGCATAGATTTCCGGTGAAGCATACAGGAAGGGGCCTGTTTTGAATTCTGTAAATATGGCATATGGAGACACGGGTTGATCCTTAAAGGGTGCTACTGTAATAGAGTGAGCACGAAGACCAGAGATTGGACAATCGGGAAGAATTTTAGAGGTCCAAGGACCTACGTTAAGAACTATTTGATCACCGTAAAGTTTCACATTTTGCTTTTTTTCTGTAACTTCTTGTCTCATTGATGTTGGTTGATATGATACTCCTGAAGCTTTACCTGTATCCATCAGGTATAAGATGTGATTAACTTTTCCGAGAATGAGTTCGATCAGGCCATTCAGTTGTTGAACTGCTTTTTTCAACATGAATGTAGTAAACTTGTAAGGATGAACTTGAGCTGTTGTATCGGTACCTCCTAATCTTGAGCATGAGCTAACCAAGGACTCGGTGATCCAGTTCAAATCTTTTGGAAGAGTTGAGCTTTGCATTTGTGACATTGTGACTCGAGATGTTTTCTTTGGAGGTTTATCTGATAGTGATGACAGTGAATCCGAGTCATTTTTTTGAACTTTTTTGAATGTTTCCACTTTTTTAAAATTTCCAACCTTTTGGTCTTTTTCATTTTCTATCTCTTGTTCAAAGTTATCATGATCATGATGATCTTCTATTTCATTATCCAGTTCATCATGATCTTCATCTTCATCATGATCTTCATCATTATCTTCATCTTCTCCACTTGATTCACTATCTTCTTTTGATAAATGACTGAGATCACCCTCTAATGAAACTGTATTCAATCTTCTATACCCCCATTCTTCAGGGCCATTATATAAATCACTCAATTCTTGATGAAGCCCAAAGGAGAGAGGTACTATCAGTTGTGGGAAAGCCCAAAGTGCCAATAATCCACCAGCTTTGCCACTCGCACCACCAGCAACTCTCTTGCTCTCGATTATAGTAATATGGTATTCACTCGGATCATACTTTGGATGATGCACAATGTAGTATGCCGTACAAACTCCAATAATCCCTGCCCCCACGATAATGATGTGTTTCTTGTCCTTATGCCTCCCTGAAGGAACTGAATTAAACTTGAGATAGTCAGTACTCATGATGATAGATAAATTAATTTTTTTTTTGTTTTTTCAATTGCTTTGTATACCTTTAATGCCTTGCGAAAAGTGAACGAGGTGAAGGTTGGTTATATTTGAGATTATTTTTTACAATTGAGAATCAGCTGTTTTTCCACTCTGTTTCGCTTATTGGGTATGTAGGTGTGGTTATCAGTTCATCTGCCAATGTGCATGTCTTTTTTGGAAAATGTTGCTCACCCCATGATTGACTTAGCTTGATTTCTCATGTGTTAATCTTATACAAAATTACATACCGAAATCTCTAAAACCATAATTTGTGCACCTATAATTGTTTTTTGTGT
The DNA here is from genome assembly GCA_030562865.1 of Kodamaea lidongshanica (nom. inval.). Lineage (NCBI taxonomy): Eukaryota > Fungi > Ascomycota > Pichiomycetes > Serinales > Debaryomycetaceae > Kodamaea > Kodamaea lidongshanica (nom. inval.). Next base: position 6,869 of record JAKUAJ010000195.1, read on the forward strand.
ATCAAGTTGAGAGTTTAAATTTGAACTATATAGTTACTTGGGTTTTTAATGAAACTTTAACTATACAATTTCATATCATATGCAATCGAAGATAATTTCGATTTACAGCAGATTGTCCATCTCGCATCATCCCAATCATTTCCTTACAATCCCATATCCTTTTTAACGTCCTGACATAATAGATGCGTGGTGCATTAAATCGGTGTAGATTTTGAGTTCATTTCTTTATTGCAAACTTTTATCACGTATCCATGAAGGTTTAAGCTAACATTCACAAGCACAGAACACCAAATTAACTTCTGTGTGTCCTTTTTTTTATATTTTTATTTCTATTTTTTTTTGGATTGGTATGAACATTTTCCATGCTAACTGGTTTAAAATTCAATCCCCGCATAGTCTAGCCAATCCTTTCGCCAGTTTATAATGCCAAACCACATTAAATTTCCAAGATCATTTCACCTTTTTTTTTTTTGTTTTGTTCCTGCTGCTGCACAGTATCTTTGCAGACAATTGAATTTTTGGAATGCAAGTATTGTAAGCATACTTTACTAACTACAGGCAACGGTTTAAAAATTGCGCAAACGTCCTTTGTGTTTCATATGTTAATTTTCATCACTATGATGAAAGGATTTTCTATTTGGCGTTATTTGTAGGTGGAGCATATTAATGTGATAAACTCGGTTGTAAAACAAACATGACCATCCCATTGGAAATTTAAGAATGGAGCAAACCTCTAAAGACCCGTACCGCAACAATAGACCTAACCTCACCATCCCATTGGACAATCTATCAAGCTTTATAACCTCACCATCCCATTGGACAATCTTTCAAGCATTACCCTTGACTGCACCACCCCATTGGACAATCTTTCAAGCATTACCCTTGACTGCACCACCCCATTGGACAATCCTTCAAGCATTACCCTTGACTGCACCACCCCATTGGACAATCTTTCAAGCATTACCCTTGACTGCACCACCCCATTGGACAATCTTTCAAGCATTACCATTGACTGCACCACCCCATTGGACAATCTTTCAAGCATTACCCTTGACTGCACCAACCCATTTGTACAAAAAATTCATAAATTTTTGAAGCCTTATTAACATCAATTTTTAAAACTTGTCTTGCATCCTTCTTCTTTAAAATCCCGCCATTTTTAACAGCTTCTCTCATTAATTGATTTTTAATAGCCAAATATGGCTTTGGTAAAATTCTTAAAGTAGCACATAATTGTTTCTCCTCATTCAGAAGTAATTCGAAATCAGCAGCATGAGATATATCTAATGGAGCTCTTGTACTTCCTAACATTGGTTTAAATTCTGGTTGAGGAGACAGATATGTTTTACGACCATTACTTAAACCATTTAAAGCGGCGGCACTATTAGCTATATTTTCATTAGCAAGAGCACTAGAATGTCTTGCACTTAATCCACCATTTCCCATTCTTTGATAATGATTTTGTCTAACAAGTTTATCTTTTTCATATTTAGAACCTTCTTCAAGTGTTGTAATTCCATTGCGGCGCCAGTCCTGCAATTGTTGAATTCTAATACGACATTTTAACTCTGTTAAAAAATCTCTTGAAAAAGCTTCAAAATCTTCAGGTGTTAAAATTCTAATGAATGCATTTATTTTTTTTTGTAATTCTTTCTCTTCTCTTGACTTTTTCTTATCAGCAGCTTGAATTTTTCTATATTCCAATAAGTTATTCAATATCAAAACTCTTTTCTTTTCTGCACGAGTTGTAAGTCTTGAATTATAAATATCTAAGATTGTTAATTTTAATTCTATTTCACCAGGCAGATCATCTGGATCAAATATTAAATCTTTAACTGGAACTTCTGCTTCATTTTCTGCTTCATAATCAAATTCTAATCTACCGGGCATATACCCTTGAATTTCATGACATAATGGAACAGATGCTGGAGTTTTTGCTTTTAATGGTGGTAATGGAAGATTCTTACGTTCCTCTAATCTTTTTTTACGACTTTCAAGAAATTGCAGAGGTGATATATTATTAAAATCTTTATCCATATCTGGTAGTGGATATGAATTTGATTGTAAATATATTTCATGATAATGTTGTGCAACTTCTTCTTTCAGGCGATTACCTAAATGTTCAGCTATATCTTCCCAATTCCCTAGTCCTAAAGATTCACATCCTTGAATTAACATCATTTCTTCATCTGCTCCCCAATCTTTATCAAATATAGGATATGTATTTTGTTCCATCACTTGATAATCATGCCATGGTTTATGATCTCCTGTCAGAGATCCATTTGCAAAGCATGGTACACATAAATCATAATCTGTACATATAGCACATGATATCCGTATTCTATTAGTACAATCACTTGAACATACGTCACAATGGAAAAGTCGTCCTTTAGTATCCATCTTTTTGCAGCACTATTTTTTTCGCAATCAAGTTGATGATGGGTTATTATTGAAAGGTTCAAAAGGTAATCAATCAATGTTGGTTGATTCAACTAAATCCACAAGGTCTTTATCCACTGCACTGTGATCTATTAAGATGAAAATCGAATTTGAGAGGTGAAAAATACACTTGAAATCAATTCTCAAAGTGTTTTATTTGGTGGTTTGGTGGGTATGTTTAAACTTTTGATGATTGTTTGTTGATACCCGCCATGTCATGTGATTGAAAGCGTATGATATTCACATGACGTGTGTCACGACGTGTGTCACCCGCACAGAAAAGGGAGCATGACCACTACAAAAAAAAGCGTCACTCTTCTCACGTGACAAGCCCTACGCTCGCAAAAGGTTACAATTTTCAAAAGCCTAAAATTTTTTTTGCTACCCGCATCCTACTCAATCAAAGAAAAAAATTGAAAAAGTCTTCCAATCTTTAAAGTTAAACATCGAATATGGTATGTGTCTAATGAGGTGGAATCAAATCCTAGGAGAGAACAAATATTAACATATGTAGGGCCGTGTTAGAACCAAGACTGTTAAGAGAGCCTCCAAGGTTTTGATTGAACGTTTCTACCCAAAGTTAACTTTGGATTTCGAAACCAACAAGAGATTGACTTCTGAAATCGCTGTTATCCAATCCAAGAGATTGAGAAACAAGATTGCTGGTTACACTACCCACTTGATGAAGAGAATTCAAAAGGGTCCAGTTAGAGGTATCTCCTTCAAGTTGCAAGAAGAAGAAAGAGAAAGAAAGGATCAATACGTTCCAGAAGTTTCTGCTTTGGACTTGTCTCACACCGGTGGTCAATTAGAAGTTGACTCTGAAACCGCCGACATGGTTAAGAACTTGGGTTTCAAGATTCCTTTGCAAACTGTTTCCATCTCTTCCCAAAGAGGTCCAAGACGTTTTGCTAAGAGAAGTTAAACGACACAATTGTGTATTAATAAAGTGTATTTTGATATGTGTAGATCCTGTCAGTGATAGATAGTAATGGGGTATTGATTTTGAGCGAGGTTATATACATGTTGTAAACTATTATTTCATCAGTGATTGATCAAGTCATGTACATTTACTTGGATGTTCTATTTATTTCAAGTCGCACTCTCTATCAATTTCATATACAATTGACATGATTTGTCGTTGAATATATTTTAAACTCCTTGGTCAACTAAATTGCTTAAAGCAAACATCTCACATGTATATCATATCCAAAAATGAATATACACATTACATTCCCAACCTAAAGTCATAGTTAATGCCTTAGATATTTGTTAAATTACGAATCTTCAAGCCACTTGGCAAGTCGCAGTTTTTGTAAAAATACATGAAACTCACTCCTTTGACATTCATATCACTCCTTACAGGTGTTACAGCCAATCAGTGGTTCCCTCAAACAACCAAAGAAGAAATACCCATTGATTTCGAGCCTTATTTGTATGGAGATGAAGTTTTTATTCAGTGCACAACCAGGAACATAGAGACTGGTGAACATAAATTTGACGAGAAAGAGCGAATCATTTACGCCCCATTCCCAGTTTGTGATGAAACTAGTAAGCCTTTATCATTCAATTATGGTGTTAGTGAGGATAAGAATTGTACTATTAACTTCACTGATGAGTTATATCATTTGTTTCAATTATACATTCATGATGATGCTCCATTTAGTTGCAGAATCCCATTCAGTAAAGAACAACACTATTTGGAAAAAGGTGGTGCTTCAATCCCGTTAGTATTTAACTTTAGAGGGGAAATCCATGATTCTCATTTGGATATTGATCCTTCCTTAAATGTTCTCATCACCAAACCTTATGGTAATCATCCAGATGAAAATACAATTGTCAGCTCCGTGGCCTTTGGTGCTGGAACAAATGCCACCAGAATTATAATTGGTGAAAAATTCACTTTAAACTTGGCCGTTAGGTGGTATGATCAACTTCCCCCTATCAATTCTGCGGGTTATCAATATGGAAACTTGCCATTTACTGATGGTTTCTATAAGTTTCCCATGAGTTTTGTTCCTGTTAGTTATAAATTGTTTTACTTTTACATTGCTATTGCTGCCATCTTACTGAGTGCTTTGACCTTGGCTTTAACGTATAAATCGGTTAGTCTGAAGATTCGCCGTGGATTGTCTTATTCGCCAATCGATGCGGAGTCATATACAAAGAAGGATTAAGTATCATTGAGCAATCAAACATCCATTATTTCTTAAGGTTAGGAATAATTAAGAATAAGTGAAGATTTCATTCAATATTTCAGCACAACTTTGCGGGTAAGTGCGTATTATGTCTAGCGTATACAAGCTTTATTTACAAGATTTGTTGTATACATCATCCAGTGTATACAAGATTTGTTGCATACATAATCCAGTGTATACGCTTTATTGTATACATAATCCAGTGCATACATACTCTAGTGGACAATAACATCCAAGTTCAAAAAATCATCGGTTAATATCAATCATGTAATCCCAAAAATCTTTATTATCTCTATTTAGGTAATTAGCAACAATAACACATCTCGTTTGATAACTATCACTCGCGAAGCTTCTTGATAATAGCCTTCAATAAAACTTGGACGTCTTTAGTGGATTCATCAGTCAGATTCAAAAACTGATCATGTAAAATATTAATAAATGCATCCCTCAATTTTGCAATAACCACTTGGTCATTCTTTAACTTGTAAGCCATATATTTGTTTACAGCAACCTTCAAGTTTTCTGGTAATAAAGTGTGCTTGATGTCAAGTGTTCTTATAGGAATGGTGACATCTATGAGGAAGGTTCTAAAATCAAGAGGGTAGTTTGATTGAGAATATTTAAGAATATGATAATACAAATAGGATGTATTCAATTCAGGGAATTTATCGATGACCAATAAGAATTTGTTAATTATTTGAAACACACGGTCCTCCACTGTAATTTTTGAGTCTTTTGGAAATGTTTTTATGAGTGATGGGATGCAAATGTCAAAGACTGTTAAGAAAACGTCACCTTTCAAAGCTGGGTTGGTTTCTGGGTTACCTAATACATTCATATCGGCTTCAGGGAGATGACTCAATTCGTCTTTCAATTCACCGGCAGGTAATTTGATTTCATCTTCATTGTCATCGAAATTGGTAGAGTCCATCATTTTATTGGATTTTTGAATAGATTTCTCTAATTGAGAACGTTCAAAGTTGATCTCATCCATTTGTTGCTTCTCAGTGATAAGTCCCAACACCTTTCTACGGGCCAACAATTTGGAGATATACGTAAGCTCGAATTGAGCATATGATAACCATAATTCTAAGGAGTCAGGGTTGAATCTTAACCCACGTTGGAAAAGTAAACGAGCTCCCAGTGCATTCATGTTGGTCTCAAATTCAAACTTAGCTGAGGAGATCCATGCATCAATATTACGTGGTTGTAATTGTAATAGTTTGGAATAAACTTTATAAACAACTGTTATGGCTCCAAATTCTTTAGCATAGTTTAAATAATCTGACCAAAGTTGAATCTCAGCTGGATATCTCTTAGTGGCACGATCGTAAATGAACATAATTCTACGAACACCAGCATTATCACTAATCGTGATTCTTTTGTCAACCAATCTGACGCTTTGTAATCTTTTAACTCTTAATTTACGCAAGCTTTCAAGGTTACTCTCAAACTCAGCATACTTTATGTAATCTCTTGGTTTGGAGCCTCTTCCAGTAATCCGATGTTCGTAATCGGTTCTCCTTCTCATGATCATAGTGATTTCATTCTTTTCAAAGATTCCTCTATCTCTCAAGTCTTCAAGTTCTGGAACACTTTGTTCCAAGTGATATCTTACAATATCGGCCATTTGAGATGAGATGGATGTTTAAAAAAATTCGCGCTCTTGAAGTGGACCACCAGTAGATTCACGTTAAAATAAGGGAAACAACGTAATTCTTCTTATAATGGAAGTTTGATATTACAGTGAGTTTAATTCTACAGTGAGTTTAATGCTACAGTGAGTTTAACTCTACAGTGAACTCTCGTTAATTGCTGAAAGAAGAAGTGTGAATACTCATGGTGTTTCGTGAAGGAGTGATGCCAGGTTGTCTTGAACAGATCTGATATATAAAGTGGATATAAAGTCGATATAAACTAGTTAAGAGTTTTTGGGTTTTGTATTATTGGTTCTCTCAGGATATCATTGGTATTTTATTATGTGTGCTGTTGATATTAATATGTATTCGCAGCCACTTTTTGCAAAGGATATTGTAGATTATCATAGAAATTATTGAAATCGTAGAAGTCGAAACGAGACCATAGCATCGAAACGAGATCGAAGACGAACGAAATCATAAACATCAAAGCGAATTCATTGTCGTCAGATTGAAATCAAAAGAATTCGTTACTCACTAATTTTAAGTTGGAACGTTTTGATTTTGACTCAGCAAACTCTACATCTACAAGTCAGTTGACTTAGAAAACATGACACATATAATCAACTCTACCTGTTAAATATCAATTTCAAACAATAAATATAGATTGCTATTTTCGATAATTTACTAAAGAAAATTGTCTGATGATCCACCTTTCTCTATAGTGTTTGGACACATGAGATAACCAGCGAATAGGACAAAAGTTTTAAAAATAAATTTGGTGATTCTGAGTGCAGTTGTGGTTTGCCAATTGTATATTTCTTAGTTTTGAATTTTCAATTACTTGATTTGTAATTACTTGATTTGCCAATAGTTAATATACTTGTCAATCCACCAGTGATAACAAACCACTTGTGACAAAAATACACCCAAAAAACTTGTTCTCTTTCAAACACAGCCATCAGTGTATACTGGTTGTAAATCATCAATTTTTTTGATTATAGGATTTAATTGAAAGAATCAAGAACTCGCGAACTCACGAACTCACGATTTCACGATTTCACGAACTCACGAACTCACTCGCTCTGCTCGTTCGTTCGTTCGTTCATTTGTTCAATGACAGGCCATGCTTCTTCCTTCCAGATCAAAAAAATAATTCCCAATAGCAGCCCCAAGAGGTATGGCCAACATGAGCCAACCATTGTAGGTCATGAAAACCAACATCAAGAAAAACAGGTAGCCAACTTGAACACCATACAAGGTTGCCCTCTTGATTTGATTTCTCTTTTGTTGGATGTTAGACACAAGAGTGATTGTTTGTGGAGTATCATTCACTTTGGTTATGTATTTGAGGTACTCGTATCCAGCTCCCAAGATAACGACTGCAATAAAAGACCCAATGAACCCAGGGAACGTCTTCAAATGCCACCAATCAAACACGATACACGTGTTGCGCCAATCCCAGGTAAAGATCATGTTCATGGAACACCTAGCTTCATGACCACCATGGTTTGGCATTTCGTGAGACATGTTTATTAAAAGTTTAAATTCGCGCTTGGACCAACAACCACATCATGAGGCTTTATATTACCCAATTGGGTGAGTCGTTAACATACAAATATGAATCTGTAGAGGTTAGTGATGAAAGCTATTTTGATGATAATGTGAGATAGTTTTCTTCCCAACGAGTACTATTGGTTGTCTCGAAACAATTGGGCTGCTACGCTGGTTTGATTAAATTTTAAATCGAATTGTAATTCATCATTCTAATATGTTCAAGTTCATCATTATAATATGTTCAAATTCATTACCAAATTGCAATTCATCATTCTAAATTCCAATTCATCATTCTAAATTGTTAAAGTTAATTCATCTGTCCTCAATACTCAAAACTATTATGTAGCAATGTTCTGCGAACTAACCAGTTTATTCATAAAGCTAAGAGCTAACCAAATGAACGATAACCATTTGAAAGATAATCACATGAAATCTAATAAACTAAAGCATTCCAAATCATGTTAATTCATGCTAAATTTCTCCTGTGCTTAGGATTTTAAAAATTTTAAAGGTCATACCTTCGCTCAAGTCCGAAATGTAAAATCTCATTCCGTATTGCTCCGTCACAAAAAACGTCTAGTCTCTATACTAATTTCTAAGCTGTGAGAGTATAAATAATCGCTTGACCGCGCAACCATCCCTGAGAATACAAAATTAAACGCAATGAAAGTCTTAACCAAGGAAGAGAAGGATGCCCATAAGTTCCATGTGGCTATGGAAACAGTCAAAGGGTTGGTTTATGGTGGTACATTGGCTGGTGGTATCTTCTTCTACATCAAGAAGAGACAACCTCAATTGTTCTCCAGAATGAATGCCAGTGTCAAGACTGCTGTCTTGACAGTTCCAACTGTTGGTTTGGGTGCATTTTGGGGTGATCAAGGATCTTGGGAATACGATCAAGACATGTACCATGACAATCAATACATCAAAAGTCGTAAAATGGAAGAACTTCGTGAATGGAATAACTTGCTGTTTGGTGACAAGATTGTAACCACCATCAGTAAGCAAAAGTATCCCATCATTATTTCAGCCTGGGCCGCCCTGATGTACGGTTCTTGGGTTTATGTCAACAAAGACAAGATCTTAACAACTGCCCAAAAAGCTGTTCAAGCAAGAATGTACGCTCAAGCTATTACGATTGTTTTGTTGTTATCAACAGTGGTTTTGGCCATTAGAGAAAAGGAGATTGATGCTAAGAAAGCCCCTGAAATCCCCGAATGGAAGCGTATTTTGATGGAACACGAAATGGAAAAGAAGGCCTAATTGGGTTGAATTGTTTGCACTTGTATATAGAAATGGATTATTTAATGATGAGTTTACGTATAAATGTTTAGTAACAAATGTCGTTTGGCAATTATTGTATTTTCTTTATCATTGCTCTCACGAGTGAACGAGCGAAGCGAGCGAGTGTGTGAGAGAGTGTGTGTGTGAGTGTGTGTGTGAGAGAGAGTGTGTGTGTGTGTGTGTTGAGTAGATATTACGGTGTTTCGATATTAAAGTTTAAACTATTGACAACTACAACAGTTTTTGCAATAATTTGCCTTAAAACTATAAATTATGGAAATCTCACTTGTGACTATGAGTCAAGCAATCAAACGGAATTTAGCAATCAATGGTTAAAAAATGATTCCGCCCAGGATCGAACTGGGGACGTTCTGCGTGTTAAGCAGATGCCATAACCGACTAGACCACGCAACCATTTACGAATTAAAAAAATTGGTGGTGTTTTGTGAAAATGCTAAAGTGTTAGATGTGGTGGAGGTTTTGGTTAATGATTATAGATGTAAAGTGCTTTATATTTAATTCTTTTACGTTTAATCCTTTGTATGTAATTACATTATATGTAATTCAAAAATTTTTATTGTGATAAACAACCATAAAACGTTTCATATCTCTCGTATCTAACTCACTGTATTTAATAATAAGCTATGATGTTAGTGTTTGAAAATTACTTAAAAATGCTTAAGCTTGATTGGTATAAACAAAGGGTATCTTGTATCATAAAGATCTTACTTCTTCTGAGTTGAAACTCTACATTGATCAACTAATTAATCTAATACATTTGCAACCTCACAAACGTTGGGTCGTTTGTCCAAATAACTTTTGTGCGAATATTAAAACTTTTCTACAGATGCCTCCAAAGAAAAAGCAAAAGGAGATCGTAGATGACCGCTTCCAAGCCGTCGTTCTTACCGACTCCTTCGAAACCAGGTTCATGCCACTCACTTCATCAACACCAAGATGTCTTCTCCCACTTGCCAATGTGCCATTGATCGAATATACATTAGAGTTCCTTGCACAGAGTGGAGCCAATGAAGTGATGCTTCTCTGCTCCAACAATTCAGATCAAATCAATGAATATATCGAGAAATCCAAATGGGTCAAATCAAGCTCACCTTTTACACTTACAACCATTGTAACCCCAGACTCTAGATCTGTTGGAGACGCCATGCGTGATTTGGATGGTCGTGGGTTAATTACTGGTGATTTCATTTTAGTTAGTGGAGACGTTGTAACTAATATTGATTTCTCTAAAGTAATGGCAGCACATAGAGCAAAGAAACTTCAAGATAAAGATCATATTGTGACTATGGTTCTTACTCCAGCATCTCCTTTACATCGTACTAGATCTCCAGTTGATCCAGCAGCTTTCGTTTTAGATAAAAAAACTAACAAATGTATCTTTTACTCACAAATCCCTCAAGTTGATGGTAAAAAACAACTGCAAATTAGCATTGATCCCGAATTATTAGAGACGGTGGAAGATGAATTTGTTATTCGTAATGACTTAATTGATTGTAATATCGATATTTGTCTGCCACATGTACCTCAAATTTTTACTGAAAATTTTGATTATCAAACTTTAAGAGCTGACTTTCTTAAAGGTGTTTTAACATCGGATTTGTTACGTAAGACAATTTATGCTCATGTATTAGAAAATAGTTCTGAATATGCTGGTCGTGTGGAAAGTTGGGCCACATATGATGCTATTTCTCAAGATATTCTCGCTAGATGGGCTTATCCATTATGTCCTGATGCTAATTTATTAGGTGATACTAATTACTCTTATGAACTGAATCATGTTTATAAAGAGGAAAAAGTCATTTTAGCCCAATCTTGTAAAATCGGTTCTTGTACAAGTATTGGTTCAAATACCGTTGTTGGAGATGGTTCTTCAATCCAAAATTCGGTTATTGGTCGCAATGTTAAAATAGGTAACCAAGTTACTATTAAAAATTCATATGTTTGGGACAATTCAGTCATTGATGACGGGGCTATCCTCGATTATGCAATCGTTGGATATAATGCAATTGTTGGCAAATCAACTAAACTTAACCCAGGTGTTGTGGTATCTCATAATGTAAAGGTTGGTAATACTAAACAAATTGCTCCAAACACAAGACTTGTTCAAAAGAAAATTAAAATTGCATCTGGGTTTGACGATGATAATGATGATGATGACAATGCTGAAGATGATTGTGTGGAAGCTGATGTGAATATTGTTGGTAATGATGGAATTGGATTTGTATACAACACAGATTCAGAAGATGATGACTCTGACTCAGAAACAAGTGGCATCAAACAATACTCAGGAATGCTCTACAAATTCCGTGCACTTAATGCTTCAGATGATTCTATTGCGCTGATTACAGAAGCCAAAATCATAAAACAAAAACGAACTAGACGTCCATCAATGTCTGAAGAATATGAATATACCGAAGATGAATTTGAAGATGAAGACTTCAACAAAGAAGCTGTGGCAACCGTTATGCGTTCTTTGGATAACAATCATGACTTGGACACTGCATTGCTCGAATTGAACACTTTGAGAATGTCAATGAATGTTTCTTATCATGAAGTTAGATTAGCTACAATTCAAGCATTGTTCAAAAAAATCGCTGATTATGTGTCTACTGATACATTGGATGCCAAGGAAGCAACCACCAAAATATTCAAACAATGGGGGTTGATGTTTAAAAGACAAGTGTTTAGCCCTGAAGAGCTGATTGATCTTTTAGATATTTTACAAGAACAAGCTGCTCTCTTGGATCCAGCATACAATCAAATTGTATTGTTCCTTTCAATTCGTATATTGTATGAATTGGATATCGAAGAAGAGGAGCAGATATTGCAATGGTGGAGCCAGCCTGTGGATGATAGTTTGAAGAATGTGAGGAAGTTGACTGAGCTGTTTATCTCATGGTTGGAGGATGCGGAAGAGGAGAGTGATGAAGATGATGAGGATGACGAAGATGATGAATAGTTGTGGTATAGTGTATGGCGTTTATATTGTTAATATATGTGAACGAACGAACGAACGAACGTACGAGCGAACGTACGAGCGAGCGAAGCGAGTGAGTAAGTGAGTAAGTGAGTAAGTGAGTGAGTGAGTAAGTGAGTGAGTGAGTGAGTGAGTGATTGAGTGAGAGAGTGAGTAAGTGAGTGAGAGAGAGAGAGTAATTGAGTGATGAGTTCTTTTGTTCTTCCGTTCCGTTCGTTCTTTCGTTCCTTCGTTCTTCCGTTCGATCGTTCGTTCGCTCGTTCGTTCGTTCTTTCCCGAGTGATGAATCTAGAAGGGCTAGGGAGACTCGAACTCTTTTTCAAACTATTAGAGTATCTCGATATCAATTGATGCTTGGGCCTGCTGGAAAGATTATAGCTGAAAAGCCTTGTTGGGCTGTTTCTTGTTTTTAGACTACCCTCAGAATGTACGACCACACAGAATGTACGACCACACAGAATGCGAGTCCACATAGAATGCAAGTCCACACAGAATGCAAGGCCACACAAAAATGTAAGCCTTAAAGCTATTCCCAATCATAAGCATGTCAACTTCAGATTCAAAAACATGGTAACTATATCCCGTGATTTCCAATAACCATATATTCCAGGAAATGTAACTCCGTTATAATTGATCGTATAATCTTGTTTTGTCCTATTTAGATACGCATATGAGCTTGACAACGAAATAGCCGCAACAGACAGAGCGGAATAAAGTCCATTAAGGAGGTTTAAAATCTTTACGAGATATCATTCCAGGCTCGTCAATACACATCAATTGCCTTTTTCGCAGCCATTGGGATGCAGAATGTAGAGATGACCAAGGTAATATACCTGAGATGATCAAAGTGGGATGACCATAACTATTGTTTCTAGAATACAAAAGGAGTCAAAGAAGCTTGATTGTGTTTTACTGTTTTACTGTTTTAAAATATCAAGCATTGTTTAGGTGTCTTTCCTATTAATTCTCGGTCATGGCTATTGTTGGGCAGGTGGCAAATTCTATATACATCTGGATGGCAAATAAGTTTAAGAATAATTACATGGAAAGGTTGCGTGATGTCAATTAGGGTGTCACTAAAATCCAATCACAATACTAGCCACCGTTTAAACACCAGCCAGTGGTGCCTTCCTCGGAGATTTCCCGCATTTTTTCATAACATATGCACAAAAATCGATGTCAAAAAACAAAAAAATCACATGCCTATTTCCATCGTTTAGAAGTTTAGGGTCCCAAGCACTCCTTTTTAGACCCATGTCACTTTAGGTTTCCTCTCAGATCGTACATCTGTATTGGATCACGCACCTGTTAAACGGAAGTGGCAAAAAAAAAAGAAATAGAAAAACAGAAACTTCATGTATAGGAAAAGCGGATAAAACAGTATAGCCTTAGAGTGAGTTTTTGTTGAAGTGAGCTGAAGCGAGCTTGTTCACCTCGGGAAGAAATGAAGAAGAACTAGATGGTATATAAGGGGGATTTTTTTCATTGTAAGATTACGTCACTTTATACCCAATAGTCAGTGTCGTGTTTTAAAGAATTTGCTGCAACCTCATCAATTTGGCGCGCTATACGACGGAATATATATATTTGACCAACAGTCGCTAAAATTGGAATCAAACAGTTATGACAAAAATATACGACGTTATTGTGATTGGAGCTGGTGTGGTGGGTCCAGCCATTGCTACTGCTCTTGCTCGTCAAGGGCGTAAGGTGATGATTGTTGAAAGAGATTGGAGTAAGCCAGATCGTATAGTGGGAGAGCTTTTACAGCCTGCAGGGGTGAAAGCATTGAAAGAGTTAGGAATGGTTGATGCTTTGAATGGAATTGAAGCCATTCATGTGATTGGTTACTGGATTAAATATTACGATCAATGTCTTGAACTAGACTATCCTTTAAAAAGTGATGCTATGGTCACCAATAGTATACGACTGGTACCTGGTTGTGTTAACGGCAAAAATGATAAACTTAAAAGTGATAGCACCATTGATCCTGGAGATTGGGACAAAGATGAAAGGGTGCGTGGTATTTCATTCCACCATGGTGATTTCTTAGGTGGACTTCGTCGTATCGTGAAAGCTGAACCAAATGTGACAGCAATACATGGAACCGTAAGTCTGTTGGTTCGTGATGAAGAAGATACAGTGGTGGGAGTAATGGTTAAACATCCAAATGGTATCAAAGAAGAATATCGTGCCAAATTAACCATTGGTTGTGATGGAATTTATTCAAATTTCCGTAAAGAAATCAAACTGAAAGTTCCTAATATAGGATCATACTTTGCAGGTATTCATTTAAAACATTCAGAGTTACCTTCACCAAATCGTGGTCATGTCATCTTAGGTAAACATGCTCCTGTATTAATTTATCAAATATCACCAAAAGAAACAAGAGTATTATGTGCTTATCGTCTGTTAAAAGCTCCTTCACAAACTCAATTATACAATTACATGAAAAATGAAGTTCTTCCAGCTCTTCCAAAAGAAGTGAAAAATGTATTTGCTAAACTGATAGAGTCAAAAAAATTCAGAGTCATGCCAAACCAATATTTACCTGCTTCAAAGCAACATAAAAGTCGGGGGTTAATTATGCTTGGTGATGCCTTGAACATGCGTCATCCATTGACTGGAGGTGGTATGACTGTTGGTCTCAATGATGCCGTATTACTAGCCAAGTTACTCCATCCTAAAGTTACTCCTGATTTGGCCAATCAGACTGATATTGCTGCTTGCATGAAGAAATTCCACCGTAAAAGAAAAAACTTGGATGCAGTAATCAATACATTATCAATTGCATTATACACCTTATTTGCTGCAGACACTCGTGCTTTAGAGTTGTTACAAAATGGTTGTTTCAAGTATTTCTTACTCGGTGGCCTGTATGCACTGGGACCTTCTGGATTATTACTGGGTATGTTACCATTCCCAATGCTTCTTTTCAATCACTTTTTCAGTGTTGCATTCTACTCCATTTATTTGAATTTTGTTGACCGTGGAATTATTGGATTTCCTTTGGCTTTATGGGAAGCATTAGATACATTTTTCACTGCAGCTATAATATTTACTCCATATTTATGGAGTGAATTAGTTAGATAGAACATCAGAAAGTGAAGTGAAGTGATGTGAAGTGGTGAAGTGATGTGAAGTGGTGAAGTGAAGTGAAATGAAGTAAAGTAAAGTACGGCCTAGAAAGAAGACCCCGGACCCCGGAGCTTCACCCCCCCCACGTTGGTTTTAGAAACGACTAAAGGATACCCAAGAAGTTTTATTTTTTTTTTTTCTTTGTTTCTTCAAAATCATGTAAATATGCTTAATCAAAATACGAAAATTCTATGCTGTTCAGTATATGGTGCACAACTTTTGATAAAATCTTAAAGTATCATCTCGTATTCATTGTACATTTCTTTTTTACATTCTTTGCTTGAACTTGGCAAAGGTAAAGGGACCCCCCTTTTATAAATTCGGTAAAAATCCGCATTTACACGATAGTGCGAATTTAATTAAAAATGACTTTGTATGGAGAAAACATGCCATTGCTCAGTGAGCTGATGATTGACCGTACAAGATCTCGTGCCAAGTCATTTAAGGAAGCACTTTTTAAGACATTGATTCTTTCATTCAAATCATCACCAGTCAATTACCTCCTTTTTTTCGTACCCTTAGGTATCATTGCTGGGGAACTCGAATGGTCGTCAAATGCCGTGTTTTGGATTAACTTTCTTGCAATTGTACCTTTAGCATCAACCCTTGCATTTGCAACAGAAGAATTAAGTGAGAAAGTTGGTGAAACTGTTGGAGGTTTACTCAATGCCACTTTTGGTAACGCAGTTGAATTGATTGTTTCGATTATTGCATTAAAAGAAGGTCAAGTTAGAATTGTTCAAGCTTCAATGCTAGGTTCAATCTTATCAAATTCTTTATTAGTTTTAGGTTGTTGTTTTATTGCCGGTGGATTCACTCGTGTTCAACAAACTTTCAACCAAACTGTAGCTCAAACAATGAGCTCCTTAATGGCTTTGGCAACTGCTAGTTTACTTATCCCAGCTGCTTTCCATGCAACTGTCGAACAAACAAAAGTATCAGACAAATTGATTCTTTCATTCTCAAGAGGTGTTAGTTTGATCTTATTAATTGTTTATCTCTTATTCTTACTTTTCCAATTAAAAACTCATAAAAGTTTATTTGAGCAACAATCTCAACAGGATGTTGATGATGGAATCATTACCGCTTCCCTTCAAGGTCAACCTATTAATAAACCTTATGATGATGATAATCATTTGACTGTGGCTTCTTCCCTTTTGCTTCTCGTTGCAGCAACTATTTTGGTTTCATTTAGTGCTGATTACCTTGTTGGACTGATTGATGATATTGTAGAACTGTCTGGTTTATCCAAAACGTTTATTGGGTTAATTATCATTCCAATTGTTGGTAATGCTGCTGAACATGTCACTGCCATTATCGTCGCTATGAAAGATAAAATGGACTTGGCCATTGGAGTTGCTGTTGGCTCATCTCTTCAAATTGCTCTTTTTGTGACCCCTTTTATGGTTTTAGTTGGTTGGGTTATTGATGTTCCAATGTCTCTTTACTTTTCCACTTTTGAAACAGCCATTTTATTCATTCTGGTTTTTATCAGTAATTTGGTGATTTTAGATGGGGAGTCTAATTGGTTGGAGGGGGCCATGTTATTGAGTACCTACTTAATAATCGCTTTGGCATTTTTCTTTTACCCTGGGGAGGCTTAGTCAGAAAACCGAGTGTCTTTAAGCAGTAGCATGTCTTTAAAAGGCAGCGTTTCTTTAACCAGCAACGTGTCTTTATAGGGCAGCGTTTTTTTAGCGTGTCTTGATGAACATGTCATATCAGATTACGGAGCAAAAAGTGTGATAATTTGGTAGTTCTTATGTTGTCACTAAATAAATTCTACAGTCTGGTTATTCCCTGGTTGCGAATTAACCAAATGGCTGTTTGAAAATATCTTGATTCTTTTTGTAGATTAAGTATTATTTTACAATCAACAAAGTGAGGGTGAACCCTTTCATTTAAAATTCGTTTCATAGCAATAACCACCCTGTGCGACCCTTTTTTCGTTTCAAACAATCAACCCTTTGAAGTTTCAAACAAGCAACCCTTTAAAGTTTCAAACAAGCAACCCTTTAAAGTTTCAACTGTACAGTATTTGAATGTGTAACCGTTTGTTGCAATAGCTTTGATGTAAAATACAATTTAGGCTTTATGTATAAAGATACAGGAGCATATAAAGCTAAACACCAGAAGACACAAACCAGAAGACACAAGCCAGAAGACACAAGCCAGAAGACAATTGGTTAAAACCAGCAAGACACTTCTAGCAACTAAAGACTTTTCTTATGAAAAAAAACTTCTTAACTAAACCTTTATATTAAGCTCATTTTCATCTAGTGTATTCTAATGTTACATGTGATACGAAATTTTTTCTTGTGTGATGGTTGCAAAATTTCAATCAATGGTTTATAGTTGAACAAACATATTACGAACTCATTTGAGATTACAGAAACGCTTTACAAAATCAACTACAACTAAACACTTGCCACTACCAAAATACTTGCAACTACACAAACATTTGTTATATAGAAAGAAAAACACCATAAAATGAAAACTTGGCTAGCCGCGTTGATCTAAAAAACTTGCAACAATAACGAAATATAGCACTAAGTATACTAATGATGAACTAACATCACCCAAAATCATCAGATCGATTATAATCAAGACCAAGGGTGTTGCAATAAACACCATATTTGCAATACAAGCATCCAAACAGAATCACAAACTAGAGTAAATAAACACGAAAAAAGGGTTCTTGAGCGCGATGTTTATTTACACCCCTGTAGTAGAGCGCGACTGAAGGAAGTTGGGTTAAGGAATTAAGATTGACCGTAGGGGTTTATAGTGCGATTCTAGATTGACTAGCTGATCTGGCGTGCCTCAGGTGCTGATGATTGGCTGAAGAATAATGATTTGTGGGGACGAATGTGTATGTGTGATAGAATATGTATGTGTGATAGAATATGGAAATGGTGTACTTTGTAACGTAATAATATATACCTTTGGTTTCTAAGCTAGAATCAAGTTGAGAGAATCTAATGTCACCTAAAGAGTGTCTAAAATCAAATAAACTCAAGGTTCAAAGGGATATATGGAATACGGAATCGATAGTATAATAATATGATTTGTTCAATTTACGAGCAGACGACCACGGTAAGGGGAAGTAAATCAGAACAATGAAAAGTTACAATAGGATGTTTGATTACAATAAGATGTTTAATTACAATAGTGTATAATAAAGACAAGTTTGTGGGAGACCGGGTGTGGAGGAGGAGGAGGAGGAGGAGAGGAGGCCAATTAACAATAGCGTGTAATGATACGTTTTCATATTTTGAGTAACAGAGTGATGATTAAACCAAGTTACAAGTATAGTTTGAAAACCCTCAAAAAAAAAAAGAAGGTTTGAAACAACCACCTCAAACCCTTACTCAGCACAGGGACTTCGCCAACGCTAAGAACAAACCTAAAACTTCATGACCTAGATGATCATACTCGAAATAGGTTAAATCCAACCCTTAATAACACAATCGCGTGAAGGTAATATATATATATTTTTCATTATCGTGTTTGAGTGCGTATGAAGATACCACAAACTCAGATGTAGTAAAAACAGAAGACGCTTAACAATACAAGAGGTCTTGCTCGGTGAAGACAATAGGCATGAGCACCCTTATCTGCCACCAAAATAAGCAATCCCACTACACACACAAGCATCAACTTTGAGACAAGATCAGATTATTGTGCAATGATTGAGTAGTGGGCGCAATTGATGAGGCGAAAAGATAATATTTTTTTTCTTTGTAACTTTTCGTGTATTGGAGATTCTATATATATATATATAAGATGAATTAGCACGTTGTATATATATTCGGATTCATTTAGATTTATCAATTCATTTAGATTTATCAATTCATTCATTAAGATTAATCAACTTGTTCAGATTTATCAACTTATTCATTAAGATTAATCAAGTTATTCATTAAGATTAATCTACTCATTCATTAAGATTAATCAACTTATTCATTAAGATTAATCAACTCGTTCATTAAGACTTATTCATTAAGATTAATCAACTCATTCATTAATTACAAACAACCACATTCATTATGTCAGATAGAGAGGCTTTAAAAATCTTTTCAAGATATCCAGTATCAAATGAAATGGTTAATTTTTTAGTAACTACAACTAGTTCTATCATTCAAGTTAAACAAAATAAATTAAATTATAGTGTGGTTCCTCACAATGGTCAATATGTGGAATCACCAAGCCTGAAACTTCTCGTTAGCCCAGTTTCAAAAAGCATGAGTTTAGGATCCTTTATTCGTCGACTCATTAAATATTCTAATGTTCAAACTCCTACATTAATGGCAACATTGGTATATTTAAACAAATTAAGAAATATCTTACCAGCAAATGCTATTGGTATTGAAACAACAAGACATCGTATATTTTTAGCAGCACTTATCTTAAGTGCCAAATCATTAAATGATTCTTCTCCACTTAACAAACATTGGACAAGATATACAGATGGACTTTTAACCCTTGATGAAGTAAATATGGCAGAAAGAGAGTTGATTGGATTATTAAAATGGAACATAGCTGTTAAAGAAGATGAATTAATAGTTGCATTACAACCATTCTTATCAAGTATAAAATCAAAATTAAGAAAGAGAGCTGCATTGGAATCATCCCAAAAAATCTCCTATTTATCTACAAGTCCTTCAAGTATGATAAGCGCTCCTTCATCAAATGCATCTTCAAACTCATCTTCAAATTCATCTTCTCCATCTTCCAAAATGGAATCGCCAATGATTCAATTAAAATCAATTGCAACTAATTCTCCTTCAAGCATAAAGAAATCTTCAACTCCTTCATCTCCTTTATCTCCTTTACATGATAATAATTATCCTCAAAAATCAACTTCAAACATGTCCATTTCATCTTATTCATCTAACATGTCACTTTCTCATTCACTTAAAAATCTGTCACTGACTTATACTTTAAAAAGTGTAAGAAGTGCTTATTCAGAGATTGCTCCACTCAATCCAAAATCAACCGCTCCACTTAATTCAAAATCTTCAACCGCCCCACTTAATCCAAAATCTTCAATCGCCCCTCTCGATCCAAAAAGAAAGCAATCTGTTGATGATGAAATTCCAAAAAAGAGCTCCCTTAGATCTGACAAAATCACCATCCCTGCGCGTAACTCCTTGCGTATGAAAAACCTGACTTCGCTGCTGCTGCTTATACTGCTGATGTCTCTGCTGATTTCACTGCTGCTGTTGGCAAGTATACAAAGTATTCATTACGCTCAAACTGCAGAACGTCCAAACCCTTCCATGATTAGCTTGGTTCAATCAAGAATTGTATCATAGTACTGGTCCTTTAATTTTGCATATATACCCCACAATCAATGATTTAATGAATTAAATGTAGTAAAACTAGTTTATGACTAAATAAAAATTACGACATTCCGCTAATATGCTAATTTGCTAATTGATAGGAATCTTACATTACCTGAAATCATACCACTACTGTTTAAGCGCAAGACTGATCATTCGTATGTATTAAAAAGTCCCAAATGTCTTTTATTTGATTTCCAATATATCTAATGTTGTCTTTTATTTGATTTCCAATATATCTAATGCTTTCTTTTTTTTGATTTCACATAGCTCCACATATTTCTTTTAGTATACTATACCCATGAAGTCATTTGTATACCCCAGTATCCCAAGAGATTCCTTTGTATTGATTTTGTTCGAGTTGAACTTTGTGTCAAGGCGATGCAAGCACTGATCATGGTTTATGCATACGACTATTCGTTGCCTGAGCTGCCGAGCTGCAGATTCGAGCATCTGTGTTTCAGTATACTGTTTTGAGTAATTAAAACGTTTTCTTGCCCTGGTCAAATCCCCAACGTGGTTCAATAGTGGTTTACTTATAGTGCACAGACCCAAACGTGACACTTTGTGTCTACTGCTTAACCTTTTTGAGTGTAGTTAAGGATTTGCGGGGTGTATTCATGTACAAAGAAGGAATGCCCATCTATTATTATGCTCCGAAGCTTGCGTACTGCGTGTCTATTACCTCAATACTTGTTTTGATTTCATCATCTGGAGTTATAAAAAAGCTTGGTCCATGTGAGGTTGTTAGCCTTTTTTTAACTGTTTGTTTTCATGCTATTGTATTGGCTTTTGCATTCTTTTCAACCTTTTACAGGTAAAGCTTGTGCATAAGGATTGTGCATGATTTTTGAACCAGTAAGCTTCTGCAATGATTTTCATATCGAGTGGGCTGTTTATTTGGCCCAATGTGCGCACGATTTACGCACAATTTGCGCATAATTTGCAGCCATTAATAAGAGGTAGACTTGATGGTATTTTGGTTGTTTTGAGAATCTCGAGGATATTAAAGATGTGGACTTCTGCAAATGTATAAATTGTGGACTTCTGCAAGTTTATTGTGGACTTTTCAAGTGTATGTATTATGGGTATCTTGATGTGAAATGAGATTATGGACATTTTGATGTGTTATTATGGACATCTTGATGTGTACGTATTATGGACATTTTGATGTGTTATTATGGACATCTTCATGTGTATGTATTATGGACATCTTCATGTGTATGTATTATGGACATCTTGATGTGTATTTATTATGGACTTCCCCATGTACATGTATTATGGACTGCTTCATCTGTATGTATAATGGACTTCCCCATGTAAATCTATTATATAATCCTTCATGTATATTATCAGGATAATACGAATTATCACAAGGCAAGTTTATTTATTTCGTCTTGTGTTTCAGCAGCTTTAGTGATGATAGCAAACATCCAATAAACATTTGAACAATTGTTATGGTGATACAAGTGAAATACAATTTATAAGCCTAACTATATATACACAACAATATTACTTTACAAATGAAAAATGGCATCAGAATTTATTAAACTTAACCTATATGTTACTGGAGCTATTTTAATAATAATCATATGTTACAATCACATAATGATTGCATTTTCTGAAAGCACCGTTTCATAGTAAAACTTATTCAGAACTGATAGTTTTGGTAATACTACCCTAGCTCATCTAATGATCATGTGGATCTTCCTTGGCAGGTTCTGGAGCAACGGTAACCATTGTATCAATTCTCAAGATAGCCACACAAGCTTCTAAAGCTGATTTCAAAGATTTCACTTTTGATATAGTTGGTTCCAATACACCATGAATGTTTTCATTAACAATTTTACCTTCAATCAAATCCAAACCGTAATATTTGTATTGCTTTCTTTTAGTATCAGTTAGTAAAGCAGCTTGCAGGGCAGCATGATAAGTTCTTAATTTAGCAACCAAATCACTTGCATCTTTAGCGGCATTACTTGCCAAAGTCTTTGGAATAATAAGTAAAGCACCAGCAAATTCAGCAATAGCTAATTGCTCTCTCAGACCAACAGAAGTTGCGAATTTTTCCAAGTAAATATTTAAAGCAGTTTCAACAGCACCACCACCTGGTACCACATGACCTGATTCTAAAGTACGTTTCACCACAGATAAAGAATCATGTAAAGATCTTTCCATTTCATCTAAAGAATAATCATTTGGACCTCTTAAAATGATTGACAGAGAAGAATGTTGCTTTGTACCTTTAACCAATATGCATTCATCATCACTAATTCTTGTTTGTACAACTTCATCAGCATAACCTAAATAAGAAGATTCAAAAGTTTCTTCACCTTCTAAATTAGATAAATTTCCAACTAAAGTTGCACCAGTAGCACGAGCTATTCTTCTTAAATCTTCTTTTTTACAACGTCTAACACCCATTGCACCAGCTTCAACAAATTCTTTAAGAGATAAATCATCAATACCTTTTGTAGTAAGAATAACATTAGCACCTGCAGCTAAAATTTTACGAATTCTTTCAATAATGATACCATATTCTCTCTTTCTTATTTGTTCCAATTGATCTGGATCATCAATATTAATTTGAACACCCATTGCCATTCTTACTTTTTGTAAGTTAATATCTAAACAAGCAATCTTTGCATTTTTAATACTTTTTGGCATTGCTTGAGACGCCACAGTACAATTTAAAGCATAACCATTAACTAACATCAGCTCTGTAGATGATTTACCATGAGCTTTTAATATATTCACAGCTTTAACTGGGTATTTCACTTCACCTTTAGATGTTGTTGTTTTAACAGCTAACATTGCATCAACAACCATTTTACTAAAAAATTCACTATCAGAACCAATGATTTTTGAGCTCATCGATGTCTTTGCAATATTAATCATTGTTTCTTTACCAAGAGAATCAACAGGTTGTGATAAAACTTCTTCAATATAACGCATTGCTTCTTTTAATGCCAATCTATATCCACTAATGATAGTAGTTGGATGGACAGTATTTTTCACCAACTCATTGGCTCTCTTTAACAATTCACTGGCAATAATAACAACACTAGTTGTACCATCTCCAACTTCACGATCTTGTTGTTGTGCCAATTCAACAAGAATTTTACCTGCTGGATGTTGAACATCTAAAAGACTAAGGATAGTTGCACCATCATTGGTTACTGTCACATCTCCAATGTCATCAACCAACATCTTGTCTAATCCAACGGGCCCAAGTGAAGACTTGACAACATTGGCAACAGATGCTGCTGCCAAAACATTCTGATTACGAATGTCATTGCCACTGACTTTTTCTCCTCCAAGAAAGAGTGTATCGGACCGAGCTGTCGAGTACATTTGTTGAATATAAAGAAAAAAATTGATTTGTACGTGCACGCAATTTCTCGGTGCTTAGGTAAGAGCTGATTAATCGATTGTTGCAGATGAAGGTTAAGGTTACAAGTGATTTAAAAGACAGGGGGTGTTTTATGTGATGTAAAAGGGAGGTTATTAACTTTGGTGGGTGTTTTATGTGATTTAAAACGGAGGTTATTAACTTTGGTGGTTGTTTTATTTGTGATGGGATAACCTATGGTCAAAAATTGTTTCGAATTTAATCACTTCTACGAGAACGGACAAGCCACATTTGACCTAAATACTCAATTATATCCTTGTAGTTTTTATATTTCCACCTCCTAAAAACAGTGATTGCTGAAATCAATACTTTCAAGCCAACAACGAGTGAGTGAGTATCGAATTCTTCTGATTTCACATCACTATTCTTTTGATTTCAATGACATTAATGCTAATTCTGTGGTGGCTGCTAAAACCTCACTATTGGACATTTAATCCATTCTTCACCCATTTGTAAAGATACTTTTGTCGTTCTTTTTAATCATCAAAACTTAGATTGGCTTCAGATTAAAAGGGTTGGCGTAGATATTGGCATACATATTGTTTATGGGTAACTTTCAAGTACCGAACGAGCGAACGAACGAACGAGCGTAGCGAGTGAGTTCGTGAGTTCGTGAGTTCGTGAGTGAGTTATTAATGATTTCTGAATATGATTGAGGAGTGAGGATTGAGTAAGTGAGTGAGTGAGGAGTGAGGAGTGAGGAGTGAGTAAGTGAGTGAGTGATTTATTTTTTTTCAATTGTTTTTCGCAACCAAGCCCACGGTGATACTTGTACGGTTATTCTGTACGGTTATTCTGTACGGTGATACTTGTACGGTTATTCTGTACGGTTATTCTGTACGGTGATACTTATACGGTGATATTTGTACGGTTATTCTGTACAGTGAAACTTGTCCGGTGATACTTGTCCGGTGATACTTGTGCGGTCACACTTATACTCTCACACTTATACTGTCACTGGTTTTTTTTTGCCCTGATCATACCAAATATCACATGTTGTTAGCACCAACACATCTGGATATACATTGTGTGTACAAGAAGCAGATGGATATTCAAAAATAAATAGGTAAAAACTAATGCATTTATATCCACTGCAACTAAATTCAAGGCTTTTCTCTACTCCTTGAATAAAGTTTATAGTATGCTCAGAATATACACCTCAGGGCCCTAAAATATAATTAGGAACCAAAAATTGACATTCATAAATAAATACGTTCACCACTTGAACAGTCTGTCCATATGTATATAGTCTTTAAACAGCTAAAGACAGAGAAGCTTACAAGCTTACAATTCATAAGGTTACCCTTCAGTCATCATCAGCAATAGGACCTTGGGATTCCTAAGCAGTGTCCTCGTGACCCCCTTTTTTTTTTGGCGCGATTGCTGGCTTATACCCACATTTACAACGCGTTAAAAATAATAAATATGTTCAAGTCAATTGCCCTTAATGTCACCAAAAGTGGTGCACGTCCACTCTCATCTAGCGCCTTCTTGAGTGCTACTGCCAAAGCCACCAGTAAAACTACGGTCAAAGCCACCAGCAAAGCTACAAAGGCCAAAACCGTTGATCCAGAAACCAAAAAGTTGAAAGACCAACTCAAGAAGGAGGAATTGAAACTCGAGAAATTAAAAACTCTGCTTAAAGCTGCCAACGCAAAGATTAGTGAAGCCAAATCAATCAAGAATGCTCTTAAACCTCTTAGGCAACTTAGTGGCTACACTTATTTTGTCAAGTTAGGAGGTATCAAATTGAATGAACAAAGTCAAAAATGGGTTCAATTAAGTGAAGCTGAAAAAGAGGAATTCAGTGCTAAAGCTGTAGAATATAATGCACAGCAATTGAAAAAGTTCCCACCAAAACCAAAGAAACCAGCTTCTGGATTCGCTTTGTACATGAAGGAGAATTTCATCAACGACGGTAGACCTGTTTTCGAAGTCTCAAAAGACCTTGGTGCTAAGTGGAGATCTTTGAGTGATGTTGAAAAGAAGCAATATGATATATCCGAAGCCCAGAAATTGAGCTACAAGAAGGATTTCGAATCTTGGAAAGCAAAGAGACTTGAGAGTATTCTTGTAAAGTAGAGATTGAATTAAAAGTGAAATGATTTACAATAATGTAGAAGTATTTGAAGTGATATTTGAGTGGTATGTTCAGTGATGATACGTTCAATGATACGTTCAGTGATACCTTCAGTGATAATACCCTCAATGATGATACCTTCAGTAATCCTATACATTAAACCACATGTAATTAACGTACTTTTTTGAATGTTCTGAAATTATATTATAACATACTCTTGTCCTGCGATTTGAAATAATCCACAAGTTGTATTCACTAACACTTCTCTTTGTCAATTTCTCAAAATAAGCATTAATATTCAGACACACAAACGTCACATAATGTTCACCAGCTCAAAAGACTTTTGTTATGTGATTTAGAGCCAACTATGAACATGCAAAATAGAGTAAAAGGGAAATGATGATTTGGTTACATCTAAACAAGACTTTGTTGTAAGCGAATGCTATTCAAAGTACGAGTGGTTTCTCCTTTTAATGGTTACCACAAACCGATTGACGAGCACTGGGAAGTTTGTACACACCTTTGTGATTTCATTTGTGTGAATTTATCTGTTTGTGAGTCAAGTGAAAGATTTAGATAACAATTACGAACGAGCGAAGCGAGTGAGTGAGTGTGGCAGTTTGTTTAACCTGGTGTTGCAAAACAATGTTTTACTTTATAAATCTAACTTTTAACGAGTGAGTAGTGAATACTTTCGATTATGAATTATGTATTCAATACAAATTAATATTCGAATCAGATCAACAATAAAGAATAGAGGGCATGCATGATCAAAAGAATATCAAATCAAAAGAATATCAAATCAAAAGATTATCAAATTGAATATCAAATCTCTGAATATCCTTATTTTGATCAGATCAAAAAAATACAGTTCATCTACAGAATAATCATTTCTTTATTGTATTTCAAATACCTCTGGTCACCGTACAGATCCGCACACAGTCAAAGCATTTGCATGTGGGTTTGTATAAAACATTTTTGATATTATATTCTCTTCAATCAATGTCTTTGTAGAAGGATAGAGAATATTTTTTTTTTAAAAAAAACTAGGTAACAAACTGGAAGTAAAGTCTCAAATGCTTCTTCATTCTAAAAAAAAGTGTATAAAATATCCCAAAAAGCCGATTCACAAGATTGAGCATTTTCTGTGTTTTCTCACTACCGGAGGTTCCAAAGCAGCCACGATAGCTTCATCGAATACAGTCTTCAATCCCCTTTGTGTTAATGCTGAACATTCGACATATGTTACGGCACGAAGTTCTTTGGCCAACTTCTCACCCATTTGATATGTGATTGGTGATAATTTTTGTCTTTGTAATCTCTGTAACATCACTTCATCGGTACGTAAATCAGTTTGGGTACCAACAATAAGGCATGGTACTCCTGGACAATGATGGTGTACTTCAGGGAACCACTTTTCCTTGACGTTTTCAAATGATGCAGGTGCAATCACCGAGAAGCACACCAAGAACACGTCCGTGGATGGGTACGATAAAGGTCTCAATCTGTCATAATCTTCCTGACCGGCAGTATCAAAAAGTCCAAGTGTGAATGGCTCATCTCCAATCATCACGGTAACCGCATAGTTGTCAAACACTGTAGGAACGTAGTCCGCCGGAAACTTACTCGTGGTGTATGAGATCAACAAACATGTCTTACCAACGGCACCATCGCCAACAACAACACACTTGATCGTTTGCATGGTTGTTCTCTTTTTTTCTTATTTTTATTTTTTTTTTTGGTTCTGGCTTCTTAACTTAGTAAACACTGAGGGGGCAACGTCAAATCTTATCAGGGGCGTGTGTAAGTGTGAGTTTGTCAGTGTGTGAATGTGTTAGTTTGATCTTTTTTGGTTTTTCTTTTTTTTTGATATCTTCTACACGATATCGTCTCCAATTGTTTGATTTGCAGTCACTTACTCTTCCATTGGTATCAAATACTTACGCTTATTTATGCTGGTTTCTATGGGTTGTGCATAACGTTGGTTTGTTTTTCTGCCACTTGTAGCGGAAAAAAAACGTTAACGGCTAAGCGCGACCAATAAACTTCAAAGGGGAGAGATATTTGTATTTCGTTACAACATGGGAGGTGAGGTGTCTTTAGAGGTTTGTTACATTAGAATACCCAGTAAAGACTTTTTCTAATAATATCAGTTCAACTTTTTCACATTCTTATCACCTTCACACCAATTGAACATACACATAAACTTTTTGATTAGCATTAATATTTCCCAAATTCATTATCTATACAACCAACATGTGTATATTATACAAATTCTGAAGCACCTCATCTAACATGTGTATATAAAATTATCCAAATTCTGAAGCACCTCATAGATTCATATTTATAGAAAATTACACCTTATCCCTTACCACACCTACTCATAATTATAATTCTTATCAGTCAACCCGCCAGACAATCCAAAAACTTCGGCATCTCCACCTTGCATTGACTCCAAATTACTGGTAATCTCACTTGGTAAATTATCATCAATTTTGTTCAGAAGTAAACCCAGAGCATCAAAATTCCCAATATCATCAATCTCACTTTCAACAATCAGAGGACCTCCTCCAAGGAAATCCAACATCATAGTCATACCACCAGCTCCACCCGCATACTCTTCCACATCAACTGGTAACACCAGCAGCACTCCCTCCAAAAACCAAACTTTATCTTTAAGCTCAGATGTGAAAGAACGTAATAATTTATAGTACAGTCTCATTATACGCATAGCTTTAACATCACCAGTCATTAACAATGCCAAAAAAGATTTATCCAAAAGTGCGGGGAAAGCAAATATACGAAGTATAAAATCACTTTTATAACGTTCTTTATGAAGTTTGTTCAAATATGCCAAAGTTATCAAATATGGACTACCAATTTCAACAGGAAACAAATCTTCAATATCCAGATCATGACACTCAAGATCTGTAAAATATCTATTATTTCCTGATCCATCTTTAGTGATATGAACTCTCTGACTAATTAATTCTCCAATATCTCCTAGATCAACTGAAATAAATTTATAGAATCGCAGTTTTTCGGATAATGGCCATACTGCTGTTAAAATCGTTGCTGCTCCTTTCACGTGGAAAATCCATGCCAGCGCCGGTAGCAGTTTTGGAGATGATGAACTTGGGAATGAAGCATTTGCTAAAGCATCCATAATTAAAATAAGAGCACTTGCAACTAAAGCATCAGTATTTTCAGGATTGATATTTAGTACTGCTTCACGTAAAAGTCGAAGCGCATGCCCACGATGTTTAGTTACACATTGATCTAACCCACTTTCAGTACGCAGTAAATGAGTAGCACTAAATGCCAAAAGTGAATGCATCAAAAATGGATGTTCAAAAGCGAGCATTGGTATATCATAGTTCCAAATGTTGGTATCCGATATCCCTGCACCTGTTATTGTTGTCAGGACTTGGGAAGTATAATGAAACATAAGTCTTAAATCAAGCATATTTAGTGAAGATGTGGAAAAATCAAGTGGATCATTATCACTTTCATCTTCGGCTGATTCTTCTTTGCGTGGACTTCCAAAGGGTATTTGTGCTAAATTAGCTAAATTAGCAAGCGATGCAAAATTTCCTAGTTGACTTAAATCAGCTCCTAAACCACTTAAATTGTTGACCAAATGGCTTAAATTGATATTATTAAGATTTCCCGCTTGTAATAATTCCGGATTATGTAATGAAGGTCCTGCTGAGTCACTATCGGTTTTTTTTTTGGAACTTGATGAGCCATTGGTAGTAGCAGAAGAGGTAGCGGCGGCGGCTGCGGCAGCAGCGGCAGCAGCAGCAGCATTGGATCCAGCCATTGCCGTTGCAGCAGCAGCAGCTGCGAGTTGAGTTGCACTAGGCATCAGAGGTTTTTTTAGAAGGTTTTGGTCTGTAGATATTCCAGTAATTGCATCCGTCATTTGAGCAAGCGAGATATTTGAATCAAGGGTCGAAAGAGGTGATGTTATATTTGAAAGATTCGATGGGGATGTTATGTTTGAAAGATTTGATGGGGATGCTATGTTTGTTTGATTTGATGTGGATGCCATGTTTGGTGGATTTGGTGTAGATGATATATTTGTTGGATTTGGTGGTGATGTGAGATTTGATGAAGAAACATTTCGTGAGGTTCCAGTTGATGTGTATTTTAATTCTGATTTGTACTTTGATTCTGAATTGTATTTTGATTCTGAATTGTATTTTGATGCTGAATTGTATTTTGATGCTATTTTATCAATTGAAGCTGGAGTATCGCATGGTTTTGTGAGAGGTATAGGGGTCTTTGGAGAGTCATTTTTTTTTAGGCCGTGTATTTGCTGTTGAATCAAAGGTGGCAACATCTGAGTCAACAGGTCAGGTAGCAGCTGTGCCAACAGAATCAACAGTGGTATCAGTTCCATCATTCCAGACAGTCCAGCCATTGTGGCCGCAGCTAATTCCAGAAACATATTCTCAGGAAGCAAATTCTTCTCTGGAGTTGGGGTCACTGCCGGAGTCTCTTGCTGCTTATTGGGAGAGTCTCCTAATTGTGCACTCAATGTAGGCGATTGAACCTCCACCTTGGGTTTCTTTGATGTAGTATCTGATGTGTCATCATCTTCCAAATATCCACAGGCAAGCTTCATATGGAGACATTTATTACAGCTAGGCTTGCTTTCATCACATTTTACACGACGCTTCTTGCAAGTGGAGCATCCATTACGTGATTTCAGATGGAATTTCCGTTTCCCTGTTGAGGACTTGTTCTTCTTCTCCTGTTCACTCATGTTGTTAATTAATTGTCACGTGGTTTCTCGAGAAGGGAAGCCCAAAGGATTAATATACACGGGTGGCGATTTAAAATATGATTTAAGGGATCTAGTTTCAATGGATGAAATGGGATGTATCTTTCATTAGAAGTTTATACGAGAGTTGATCAAAGTTGCTAATATTTTATTTCGAATCTTGTATCAGTCACTTATTGGAACAACCCTTTGCTTTTCTTTGGTGGGAAAAACTAGATCTGGGACCCGAACTGCGCAACCATTATCTCATGAAAGAGTATGTATTGTATTTGTTGGTAATAACAGAACTTCCATTAATAAGAATAACCGAACTTCTTTTGTTAAGATAGAGAATAGCAATTATGATACTTGTATTGAATCTGAATTTTTGTTTTAGAATACTTGATGGGTGAATCTGCCATATAAAGTGGACTAATGAAAATTTCCCAAGCCTACGTATTTAAGTGAAATAATCAACATGAGCAGTCCATTATTGCGGTACGGGTCGTTTACTTGAATGTTCTCAAAG
This sequence comes from Kodamaea lidongshanica (nom. inval.), assembly GCA_030562865.1. Taxonomy (NCBI): domain Eukaryota; kingdom Fungi; phylum Ascomycota; class Pichiomycetes; order Serinales; family Debaryomycetaceae; genus Kodamaea; species Kodamaea lidongshanica (nom. inval.). The sequence goes on from JAKUAJ010000195.1 coordinate 38,254, forward strand.
AGCTTGGGTGGGGTTATAAGGTAATTTCATTCACTAATTGCAAATTTGCAGATGTTTTCAGAATTGAATGATTATCAATAAAAGCCAAAGGGGGGTTATCAAGCTTTGTTAAGATGAAGTTATTGAGTTTATGAGTTAAACAAGATTTAATTTTATCTGATTTTTCTTTTATATAACATATACACTATAAAATTGATTCTGAACCATAACGTTTATACTATGAAATTGATTCTGAACAAAAACATGATATCTGAATCTGAGCAAACCTTTTATTATTTCTTTCAAAAGTATCACCAACCAAGGTGCTCTGTTAAACTCACAAAAATAACTAGATCTTCTCTCGGCTGCCTTCTTGTTGAGAAAAATGGTTGCATCTTTGATTGTAAACCAACCTAACCACGCCTAATAACATCAAAATAGTCAATTTCGCAGAGTACAAATCTAGAGACAATTCTCCATAGTGATATTAAAAGTTAATGTTTGCCTTTTGCCAACAAAGATATTAATAGTGAACGGTGAAGCTTGAATGCATTGAATAAATAGTATAAAATAGTGAGTGAGTGAGTGTGTTCGTGAGTTCGTGAGTTCGTGAGTGAGTGGGTTCGTGGGTTCGTGAGTGAGTGAGTGAGTGACCGTGTCCGTGTCCGAGAGTAAGAAATCATATTTCGATATCCCGAGGCTGATTAATTCTTATCATCCCTTTTGATAGGCAGCACTTGCAATCTTAATAGCATTCGCAACTTAAACTTCGTTCCGCTTATACTTTTCTCCCAAAAAAATGTCATCGTTATGGTATCGTTGGGCACGAGTTTATTTTGCAGGGACATGTATTGTGGGAACAGGAGCACTTCTTTATAAATACGCTACGCCATCTGATGAAGAGTTGATTGCAGCCTTTTCTCCAGAAATTCGTGCAGAGTATGAAGCCTCTCGTGAATTACGTAGGTTGGAACAGGAAGAAGTTATGCGTATTGCACAGGAAACATCCAGATCAAATGATCCTATATGGAAGACTGGACGTATTGGATCACCTTTTGAGAGGGATCAAAGAAACTATAACCAACAATTGGTTGATATAAAAGCGATCGAGGCAAAGAGAGCAGACGCTGATTTACGTGAACAAATGAATACTGCGAATCAAGAATTGGAGGAGTTGGAGAAATTGAAGACAAAAAAGACTGGATGGTTTGGATGGAGATGAATACTCGCTATTGCATGCAATAATTGGTTAATTTTTTAGCAATGAATGATAATAATGTTCTCTTGTATTTGAATTAACTAAATATCACATTCCAATTGTCAACCAATAGGTTTTTAAAAGAATGCTTGTTCAGCCGAGGTGTTTACAGAAATGCTTGTTGAGCCAATAGGTGCTCAAATAAATGCTTTTCAAACCGATAGGTGCTCAAATAAATGCTTGTTAAACCAATAGGTGCTCTAATAAATACTTGTTAAACCAATATGGAATGATTTTATGAGAGACAGTGTTGGTTCAAAAATGTAAATAGGCATCAACACAAAGTTCAACTCTGGACTACACAGTACCGGGATTACTTAACATCATCATCAAAGTGCATCTTTTTCATGATGAAACATCTATAATTATATCAATGACAACCGAATTTGTAAGTTTTCTATTATAACACAAATCGCATCAGAGACGTTGATTTGATCAACTAAATGCAACAATCCAAGAATTTTCATCTTGATACTAAGGTTCGATAGTTTGTTCATTGAAGAATTTGGTTATTCTGTACTCAAGCATTATATACCCAAGTTATTGATTCACTCATTCTGAACTCAAGAATGATATTTGTCAACTTAATAAATACTTTGAACAAAAAAACACTTGTACTATTATGCACCTCTGTCATTCAGTCCTTATCATTTTCCATCACATCCATACTCTTTATCATGTTCCCCAAAACTTTGTATCACCTATAACCAGAAAAATGGAAGAAGATGCAACGGTAGTACCTTTATTAGCATCATCTACAGCAGAGACAATCTTTTTGATGTTGGTTTCAATAACCATCCCCCCTTGTACAATCTCCTCCAAAACAGTTTCTAAAACTTGCCAGCCAAAGATCAAATGGACCTCTGTGACACCATTGAAGCATCTGTCCAAGCATTCAACAAACACTTGGATCAAGTCTATTATTCCCAACTCGGACTCTTGATCATCAACTACAAAAACAAAGAAAAGTCTTGCATAGTTTCGGTATATCACTTTGATATCTTCTGCATCTTCCAAGAGCAGTGGTGCGTTGATAAATGAGCATTGTGAATCTTTACGGACCAGTACGAGTTGAAACACTTGTTGAAGAAGTAATCTTTGTGTACCAAGGTCAACGGGTGTATAAAATTTCATTAGACGTGGTAACCCATCTTGATTGACTATATGCGTTAGTTGGAATGAGGTGAGTTTTAAAGCGATAAACTTACATATTAGTATGGAGTGAATCATTTTATCTGTCAAGTTTTATTTGTCAAGTGATATTTTTAATTGAGTGAGTACTGGTGAGGAATTATTACAAAAGATTAAAGTCATAAAAATATGGAACAAGATTACGTGAAGAAAGATAAGGAGTATCCAAGCTATAAAGCTGATTTTGCTATCCCCACTCTCAAGAGCCTCGGGATAAGTGATTCTGATGAAGAGTCCATTTATTTTTGTGGGAATTCTCTTGGTCTTATGCCAAAGGCAACAAAGCAGGCCATTAATGACGAGCTTGATGCCTGGAGTTTCCGTGGAGTGGAACTGCACTTTAATCATCATGGTGATGGCAAAACTTCATGGGTTGACATTGATTTACCTTTGTTGCCTTTATTAGCTCCAATAGTTGGTGCTAAAGAAAATGAGGTTGCAGTTATGGGGTCCCTTACGAGTAATTTAAATGCTTTATTGGTTCATTTTTATAAACCAAATGGTAACAGAACAAAGATTTTGTTTGAAAAAGGAGCTTTCCCATCCGACTATTATGCTTTCTTAAACATAGCCAAGCTCTATGGATACGATGAATCTCATTTGATTCAACTCGAACCAAACTCAGATCGCCTCATATCAACAAGCCAAATCAAAGATGCAATAAAATTACACAACAAAGAATTGGCTCTTGTTTGCTTACCAGGCATTCAATACTACTCCGGTCAACTTTTCGATATTAAAGAAATTACATCATACATCAAATCAAATTATAAAGACATTGTCGTTGGTTGGGACTTGGCCCACGCCGTAGGTAATGCACAACTCTCCTTGCATGACTGGAACGTGGACTTTGCAGCTTGGTGTTCCTACAAATATTTAAATTCAGGTCCAGGTGCAATAGCTGGTATATATGTTCATGAAAATTACACCAAAAATAATTCAACTCTGAATTTTAACCCAAGATTAGCTGGTTGGTGGGGGAATAATAGTGAAAAAAGATTCCAAATGTTAGAGGTTTTTGACCCAATAGCTTCAGCATTGTCTTATAGACAATCCAACCCTTCGGTCATCGACGTGGTTGCTCTCAAATCCTCTTTGGAAGTGTTTGCAAAGTATGGAGGTGTTGAGAAATTAAGAAAAAAATCAATTGAATTAACATCTTATTTTGAAGC
>JAKUAJ010000196.1:0-41743 GCA_030562865.1 Kodamaea lidongshanica (nom. inval.)
TATATAGTTATATATAGGCGCTGCCTGGTAAGCTGCAACGATATAGGAAGCTTAGTAAGTGGTTTAGGCTGAGTGGTAGGGTGAGGCTAACTTCCGTAAGTAAGCTTCAGTTACGATGGTGGGGGTAGCTGGTTGGTACAACAGTGGTTCGTTGTTCTTGGACTAGGGGAGCTCTGGTGATATGACTTCAGGAGAGCGGATGTGGTTCAATAATTTATGAACGTAAAACTTTAGTACAAAAACCTTAATTCACTAAATAAGAGATATAACGAATATATATACCGCGAGATGAGGGTCGATTGCCCTACCGATCCACAGTGAAAATTCTCACTCCGATTTAGTGATTTGCCAATCAGAGAGATCTGATTGGCCATCCCTCGTCAGACGAGGGAGAAGTATGTAGCACAATGTGGATTGTGTAACCAGTTACAATAGGGGGTATTGGTACGTCTACCAATATCACCTATGTCCCTAGTACACACCCCACTTGCTAACCGAAAGTAATGGGCACGATAGGATATCGTGCCAGCGGCGAGAACCTAGTTCCTAGCACTTCGACCATAATATAGCATACCGACATGAAATGTGGGTACGCTAACAGAAGCAACTGCAACTTGTACCGGAATTAGTGTGAGAAGTGAATTTGTTCGAAGAGTTCGCAGCGTTAGCCGCTCTATTTAATCGAACAAGCAGCTCTATTTCACTGTGACTATCGCTTTGCCCAAATCCAATCACCTTTAATCTCGCTTTACAGCTCTATTGCACTATGGATCTCGCTTCGCAGCTCTATTGCACTATGGATCTCACTTCGGAGCTCTATTGCACTATGGATCTCACTTCGCAGCTCTATTGCACTATGAATCTCGCTTCGTTCGAATGCTGCTTCGCAGCTCTATTGCACTATGAATCTCGCTTCGCTCGAATGCTGCTTCGCAAATGCTCTACTGTGAAGATCAGAGCATAGATTTTACCCAAGAGTAATGGCCATATACAATATTTATCACTCCCTATACAAATACATTCATTTTATGGACTTATAGAGTAACTCCTGCTCCTCGAATAACTCCTGGAGTCACTCCTCCAGTTATCTCTCTATCCCAGCTGCCCCCTGTCCTCAGCCAAATCCCAAAGAAATACCCGCATGTCGTCAGTCAACACCCCAAGCCCAATGGCTGTAAAATAATTAATGGAGAAGAAGAGCCTATCCTCGTCACCAAACCCACTCACGCACTCACGAACTCACTCACGCCCTCACTCACGCACTCACTCGTATCTGCGAGTCAGCTTAGGAGCAAAGCGACTGTAATATAGAGAGATTTCTGCGAAGCAGCTTAAAAGCGAAGCGACTTTTGTAGTAATAGAGAAGTCTGAGACGTGAATCGACTAGAAATTATACTTTGTTCACGTAAAATACTTTGCATCAATACTCACACGCAAACGAACACTGTATACTGTGCTCGTAAGCGTTTAACAAGTTAATTACTTTGCAACAAAGCACTCAAACGAGCACTACGTATTCGTAAGCGTTAAATAAGTTAATTACTCTGCATCGATTCTCAATCAAACCAACACTTCATACGAGCAAACGAGCGTAGCGATTTTGAGAGTTTGAGAGTTTGCGAGTCCAAACAAGAGTAACAGGCGTAACAAACGAACGAACAAACGAACGAACGAACGAACGAACGAACGAACGAACGAACGAACGAACGAGCGAGCTCACGCATTCACGCACTCATGCAGTCACTCACTCACACTCACTCACTTCGCTCGTTCGCTAGAAGCACGAACTGAAGAACGAGCACTTCGTACGAGAACGGAAACAAACACTTCATACGAGTACTTGGCTCGCTCAAACGAGCACTTCGCACTCATAAGGGTTGAGCAAGTAAATTACTCTGCATCAATGCATTCAAAAGAGCACGTCGTACGAGTTCGAAGACAAACACTTCATACTCGAGCGGTAATTTACTCTGCATCAATGTTCGCTCAAACGAGCACTTCGTGCGAGTACGGAGATGAACAGTTCATACGAACACTCAAACGAGCACTTCGTACTGTGCTCGTAAACGTTGAACAAGTAATTTGCTCTGCATCAATGCTCACTTCAACGAGCACTTCGTACACGTACTTACGAACGAACGAGCGCTCGCACTCACCCACTCACGAACGAACGCACTCGCTTCGCTTCGCTCGTTGGTTCGAAGCACGAACTGAAGAACGAGCACTTCGTACTCGCTAGCGTTGAACAAGTAAATTACTCTACATCAATGCTCAATTGAACGACCACTTCGTACGAGTACGGAGACGAACAGTTCATACGAAAACTTCGCTCGCTCAAACGAGCACTTCGTACTGTGCTCGTAAGCGTTGAACAAGTAATTTACTCTGCATCAATGTTCACTCAAACGAGCACTTCGTACTCGTAAGCGTTGAACAAGTGAAGTACTTTGCATCAATGCTCACTCAAACGAGCGCTTCATACTCGTGCAAAGACAAACACTTTATACTCGTACGAAGACGAACACCTCATACGAGTACTTGGTTCGCTCAAACGAGCACTTCATACGAGTACGAAGATGAACACTTCAGAAACTTCGTAAGAAGACAAACACTTCATACAAGTACTTCATACAAACACTTCATACAAGTACTTCGTACTCGTACGGAGTGTAATGATCAACACTCACTCAAACCAAACAAACACTCCATACGACGAAACACTCCATACGAGTGTACGAGTATGGAGTGTTGGTACGAAAACCTTTACATCAATACTCACAACCAAATCAACACTTCGTACCAGTCGAACACTTCACACCTGTACGAAGACAAACACTTTATACTCGTACTTCGTACTCGTATAAAGTGTTTGAACAGCCTCAGACAAATCACCATTCGAGTGGTTAGCCATGGTGTCTCCACAGCGCCCAATCAAGATCGAGTAGCAAAGCACACTGCAACGGAATTAGCCTCTCTTCATCGACTGTTTAGTTGATACCCTCGAACCAAAATTTTCTCGCCCTTATATCCTTTCCAAAAGTCCGGGTAATATCAAAAAGTTTTCAAGAAGCAAAAAACTCGATATCTCATACAAATTATCACTATGAACGAGGATGAAATTGAAGGTAAAAGTTGGGATGAAATAAAGAAGATTTATCAATCTCAACTCATCAAGTCTTCAACCAGTGTTCGTATTCCCATTTTACAAAGGTTGGATGTTTTAATACGTCAAGGTGATGTTGTTGAAGATGGTGATTTACAACAAATTACAAGTCACTTGTTAAAAACGTTCAATTATTATCAAGATATTGATTCGAGGAAGAAAGTTTTAAAGGTTTTAGAAACCATTGGGGAGTTGAAACCAAACTATTTGATTGCTTATATTAAGTTCATTTCAAATGCTACTCATTCATCAATGGTAACTACTGATAATTTTACTTTATTACATTGGATAAATAAACTGGTGACGATGTTGCCAAAGGAAAATGTTGCTTTCTTGGAAGGAATAAAATGTCAAGCCAATGTATTATATAATTGCATTCCAACATCTGGTTCTCAAAAACATCGATCCAGAGTATTCGAATCGGTAGTCACATGTACAGTGACATGTTTAGTTGAAACGTTAAGTACAGGTCCCGTTTCCAACTTAAAATCGATTACTCAACTGGTACTCAGTTTACCTCCAAATATCGCTTTGCCGTACTTGGGAGTGTTAACAAAGGCAGTGTGTCATTTGATCCCAACTAATCCTGCATTTTTGGATTTCTATCAATCAGAGTCAAAACTTGATATTCTCGAGTATTTTAATACCAAAGTGTTGAGTATGAAAATCCCGCCCATCCAAATGAGTTTGGATATATTTGGTGATTTCGTCTCTCAAATGATATCAAGTTCCGATTTCTCTCAAGTTCTCTCCCCAGCAATTGAAAAAGCTATAATGAGATCTTCCGAAGTCACCTTTGGTATTATTCCGACAGTATTTTCTAAACTTTCATCCGAGGTTAATATTCTCTCTCAAACAAAACTTGTTAATCTGATTGTTTCTATGCTTAAATCAACCAAGGAGAATGTAAGAAACGGTGCATTTTCATGTATTACAAGTATGTTGAAGGTTGAGTATTCCCCACAAGAATTGAATGATTTTGTTGATGAGATAATGAAAACCTTGAAGTTGGTTTCCAACGTTGAAATTAAGGTATTAGTAAGCAGTGTGTTAACATTGATCAACACCAACAAGGTGGCCACTGACTTGTCCAGTAAAATTTCCACCGATTTATTACCCTTGGTTGCTAAAGATCAAAACGAAACCTCCTTAACCAGTTTGGTGTCAGCGTTTGCATACCATACATTCCAATCCAATGATCAAAAATCACTCAATCAATTCAAATTAGGTTTATGTGACAAAAAAATCAACATTCGGAGAGTTTGGTTTGTTGAGTTGGGAAAACAAGTGGAGATGAATAACGTGGATGACCAAACAATAAAATTCTTTCATGATTGCTTAACTAAAACCTTGGATGAATGTCAGAATTCTCCTTTACCAACAATCACCAACAAAGGGATAGCGAGTGGATATGTGGCCATTTCGATACTTGATCAATTCAACCTTGAACAATCTCCTGAGGTTTTTCAAAAATCGTTATGTAATGAAAAATTAGCCATCTTGACTAATCCAAAAGTATACACCAAACTTAACGCTTGGTATGAGTTTAAATGGGCCATTCAAGCGTTATATTCGACTCTTGACTATGTCACTGATGTGGACCAACTTGATTATGCAAAGGCATGGATTTTTTTCATCTCCTCAAAAAGTGTTCCTTATGACCTTAAGTTATGTGCATTACGTTTGATTTCAACTCTTTTGAAACAACCCCACTTTAGTCACATGTTAATCAATGGTTTATATGATAACCTATCATGTGCTGAGTTTGAAGATTATAAAGAGTTATCACCATTGGTGACCAGATTGACTCAAATCAAAGATAACCAAACATTGGTTGAATCCAATCTTTGTAAATTACTTTTGGCATCATGTGTTAAAAACATCCCCGTTAAGAATGGATGGGTTGGATTAGCTCAAAGAAGTGGATATTCAATTGATATTGGTGGCTTGGTGAAATCCAATCATCAAGAAATTCTCACCCAATTACGTGACTCATCACTTTTGGAAGCTTCAATCGAAGCTTTAGACGTGTTAGCATTCATTTCCCCAGAAGTGATTGGTCCAATAATCTCCCAAATGATCCAAAACATCAATATCAATCACCTTGCCAACATCAACCAAGAAACATTGAAAATCTGGAAAGGTATAGATGGTGAACTTATTGTGGACGTGTTAAACAATAAAGCAAAGCCTGTTGAAGATAAAAATAGTAAAGATTATGAGATTAAGAAATGGGAAGAAAGTCTTAAGAAAGATCTCTCATCAAAGGGCAAGTCAAAAAAACTCACCAAAGAGGAGACTCTTTTGGTGGAAACTCAACTAACCAAGGAATCAACCATTCGTAAAGAGGTGGAATCTGTGGTTAACTCGACATTCAAAATCATTGCCATTGTCACCAAATTAACCAACTCGGCTGTTCAAGTGGAGAATGGATCGAAATTTTGGTTCCCAGTGGCAATCGCCAAGTTGATGGAATTGTTAAACGTTGCCAAGTCGTTTGAACTCTTCAACACAAAGGTTGTCGATTGCTTTTTAAACTTATCCCAATTGATTTCATCTCGATTCGCGGGATTATCCAAGTTCATTGGTGTGGCCACTATTAGAATACACGAGTTTGAAGGATTACATTATGAATACTTGGAAGAACCAATTCTTAAGCTTCTCGGGAGGTTACTCTTTAGAATCAAAATCCTTAGTGATTCAAACCCATTGGATAACTTGTCATTGATTTATCTCCTCCCATTGTTAACCCGAGTATTGGAAAATGGTCGTCAAGTGGCATTCAAAAATTCAAGTAAAACAGTGGTGACGTCAGAATTCGTTGAAGAAGACCCTGAAGAAGAACAATTACTCTTGGCTATTGAAATCATCTCCACTCACGCCGAGGCTTTCCAAGACGATTCCATTCCAAGAATCCCCATCCTCAACGTTTTGTTCTCATTGATGAAATTGGCCTCCAAGGGTAAAATCGCAAAGGAGTGCTTCTTATCAATGTGCCAACACATCTCAGTTAACCCAACGGGTGAAGACATGCAACTCTTGATGGATAACGTGGTCACTACCAACGTTTTCTTGAAAACAGCAGTACTCGAAGGTATCGACTCTGAATTCGATTTGGAATTCAATTATTGTAACGAGTTATGGATCGCCGTTCATGACAACGATGCTAACACTGCTGAAATCGCAAGCACCATCTGGAATGATAATGACATGGAAATCGCTGCTGATGCATTCAAGCAACTCTTGAAATTCGCAGGAAACGAGGACTCTGGATTAAGATTATCCATTGCTAAAGCTATCCACTCAAGCATCAACCAAGATAACTTTGAACAAGCATTACAAGAGTTGATTGACCTCTACAACGTCAAGAAGAACCCTCCTCCACCAGTCTTGGATCGTTTCGGCCAACCTGTCAAGTCTAAGAACGACAACAAAGACACGTGGGAGGAACGTTCAACCATAGCATTGACTTTGAAAATGTTGACTCCATACTTTTCCACCGCATCCATCGAACAACTCTTCAAGTTCTTGGTTGACCACCAGGCTTTGGATGACAAGGATGATATTGTCCGCCAAGAGCTCCAGGATGCTGGGATTGAAATCATCAACAAACACGGCAAGAATAGCGTGCAAGTGTTGATTCCCGTGTTTGAAAGCTTCTTAGCTGGCTCAAAGACCTCGGTGAACATCAAGCAGTCGGTGATTATTTTGTACGGGGCCTTGGCTCAGCATCTTGAGCCTACAGACCCTAAATTGGAGATTATCGTTGAGCGTTTGTTAAAGACTTTGGACACTCCTTCGGAGCGTGTTCAATTTTCCATCTCCGAGTGTATCGCTCCTTTGGTGAACTCCTTCCCACTGAAATTGTCGGGTTACTTTGATGATTTGTTTGATCAGCTTTTCGAAGGTAAGACGCTTGCTGTTAGACGAGGAGCTGCTTACGGTATTTCCGGGCTTGTGAAGGGTTGTGGAATCAAGTCGTTGTCTTCGTTTGACGTGATCCGTAATTTGGTGGACGCCTCTGATGATAAGAAGAATGCAAATAAGCGTGAGGGTGTGTCGCTTGCTTTCGAATGTTTGTCGCGCAGTTTGAAGCAATTTTTCGAGCCATACGTGATTGAAATCTTGCCTATTCTCTTGAAGTCGTTGGGAGACGCCTCCCCCGAGGTCCGTGTGGCTACAGACAACGCGGCCAAGGCTATTATGAAAAACACCACGAGTTTCGGGGTCAAGAAGTTGATTCCTTTGGCCATTTCCAACTTGGACGAGATTGCCTGGAGATCCAAAAAGGGGTCGGTTGAATTGTTGGGTTCCATGGCCTACTTGGACCCAACCCAATTGTCTGCCTCCTTATCCACAATTGTGCCTGAGATTGTGGGTGTTTTGAACGATACCCACAAGGAAGTGCGTAAGGCAGCAGATCTCTCGCTTAAGAGATTTGGTGAGGTTATCAGAAACCCCGAAATTCAAACCATCGTTCCAGACTTGATTAAAGCCATCGGTGACCCAACAAACTTTACGGACGATGCCTTGGATAAGTTGATCAAAACACAGTTCGTCCATTACATCGATGGTCCTTCTTTGGCTTTGATCATCCACGTGATCCACAGAGGTATGAAGGACCGGTCTGCTGCCACGAAGAAGAAGGCGTGTCAAATTGTGGGAAATATGTCTATTTTAGTGGATTCCAAGGACTTGCAACCTTACTTGGGCGAGTTGGTTTCTGAATTGGAAATGGCCATGGTTGATCCTGTTCCTGCCACCAGGTCCACTGCTGCCAGAGCCTTGGGTTCTTTGGTGGAGAGATTGGGAGAGGACCAATTCCCGGATTTGATCCCAAGACTCTTGGGCACCTTGCAAGACGAAACCAAAGCGGGCGACCGTCTTGGGTCTGCACAGGCTTTGTCGGAGGTTATTTGTGGTCTCGGTATCAACAAGTTGGAGGAATTACTTCCAAGCATTTTGTCTTGTGCCTCGTCTTCTCGTTACCATATCCGTGCGGGTTACATGCCATTATTATTATTCTTACCTGTTTGCTTTGGGTCACAGTTTGCTCCGTACTTGAACCGTATCATTCCACCTATTTTGAACGGGTTGGCTGATGTGGATGAGGATATCAGAGACACTGCGTTGAGGGCCGGTAGATTGATTGTGAAAAACTATGCTAAAAAGGCTGTTGACTTGTTATTACCGGAATTGGAGATTGGTTTGCTGGATCCTAAATATAGAATCCGTCTTTCGAGTGTGGAGCTTACCGGAGATTTGTTATTCCAAATCACTGGTATCTCCGGTAAGAACGAGGTGGACATTGAAGTTTCCAGTGAGGTTCAAAGTAGTCTTGTTGAAGTCTTGGGACAAACACGTCGTGACCGTGTCTTGGCTTCCTTATTTGTTTGCCGTTCTGATGTATCTGGTATGGTTCGTAATGCCTCGGTTGATATCTGGAAGGCCTTGGTTGCTAATACTCCAAAGACTGTTAAGGAGATTTTACCTGAATTGACGTCTATTATTATCCTTAGATTGGCCTCTAATGATGACGAACAAAGAAAGAGTGCAGCTCTGTCCTTGGGTGAGATGGTTCGTCGTATTGGTGCTAACGCTTTGGCTCAATTGTTACCTACATTAGAAGAATCCTTATCATCTAGTGACTCAGATGCCAAACAAGGTATTTGTATTGCCTTGAATGAATTGATCAACTCTACTCAAACGGCTGGACTTGTTGAATACCAAGACGTTTTCATCAGTATTATCCGTGAAACTCTCGTGGATTCAAACCCTCAAGTTAGAGAAGCAGCAGCTGAAGCGTTTGAAAACTTGCAAGAGGAATTGGGTAAGGTTGTGATTGATGAAATCATTCCTCATTTATTGAATTTGCTTGAATCATCTGACTCCTCAGAAAATGCATTATTAGCCTTGGAAGATATTATGGCAAAGAAATCAGACACCATCTTCCCTATTTTGATTCCAACCTTGTTGAGTCCTCCAATGGACGCATTCAAGGCCAAGGCCCTTTCATCGTTGGCTTCCGTGGCTGGTGCTGCCTTATATAGACGTTTGCCATCGATTATGAACACCTTGATCAAAGCCGTGCAAGACTCGAAAAACGAATCGGAACAAACTCAGCTTGAAATTCAAGATGCTTTTGATAAGACATTGTTGGCAATCAACGAAGACGAAGGGGTTCACCCATTGATGCAACAACTCTTGTCGTTGGTCAAACACGAGGACTCGTCCAAGAGAGCAATCATATACCAAAGATTGGGCAACTTCTTTACTCACACAACCTTGGACTACAGTGTGTACTTGGAAGATATGCTCTCTCAATTCATTCTTTCCTTGGGTGATAAAGACCCTCAAGTGGTGAGTGGTACCTTCGAAGCTTTGAGTGCATTGGTCAAGAGACAACCAAAGGAAGTGTTGGAGAGATTGGTGAAGCCAGCTTACCAAGCCTTACAATTGACCGGAGTCAAGGGAGAAGACTTGGCTGGGTTCTCATTACCTAAGGGTCCAAACTGTATCTTACCGATTTTCCTCCAAGGATTAATGTACGGAACCTCGGATCAAAAAGAAGTGTCTGCTTTAGGTATTGCCAACGTTTTGGATAAGACTCCAGCAGTCAACTTGAAGCCATTTGCCACCAGTATCACTGGTCCCTTGATCCGTGTGATTGGTGAGAAGGTTTCCAGTGACATCAAATCTGCCATTTTAATTGCCTTGAACAACTTGTTGAGTAAGATTGGTCAATTCTTAAGACCTTTCATCCCTCAATTACAAAGAACCTTTGTTCGTTCTTTGGCTGACAGCACTAACAGTGTCTTGAGAGACAGAGCCGTATTTGCATTGGGAACATTGATTCAATACCAACCAAGAGTGGATTCCTTAATCGGAGAATTGATTTCCGGAGCTAAAAACGCAGACGATAAAGGTGTCAAAACATCCATGTTACAAGGTATTTTGGCTACAGTCAACAAAGCTGGTAAGAACATGAGTGAAGCATCCAAAGCCTCGGTAATGACCTTGGTTGAAGAGGAAATCACCTCTGTGGATGACAAATCCGCGGTATCATATGCCAGAGTCGTGGGTGCCTTGGCCAAGATTTTGTCACCAGAAGAAGCTGGAGAAATCATCAAGACAAAGGTGTTGAAGAGTGAAACGGGAAACAACAAGTTCAGTGTTTTGTGTATCAACTCCTTCTTGAGATACTCTCCATCGCATATTTTCAACACGGGGCTTTTGGAGGAGATTGTACAATTCATCGTTCATTGCTCCAACGCAAGCAACCCGTACATTAGTGACAATGCCACTCTTGCCATTGGGAAGATTTTGTTATTGGTTGGAGAAAAGAGCTCTCCTACTTTCGAGGACGAGAACCAGGACGACAAATTGATTGCATCCACGCCTTTTGAAATGGATGCTACCAAGATCTCCAAATTGATTGGACAGTTGAGCCTTACGTGTGTTTCGCCAGTTTCAAACTCTCCAGATACCAGAAGATTGTCTCTTGTTGTTGTTCGTACTGTTGCCAGATTCAAGCATTCGCAAGTTGTTGTACCTGAATTGGATACATTGGCCCCTAGCGTGTTTGCATGTCTTAGAGACCCTATCATCCCAATCAAGTTGGCTGCAGAAAAGGCCTACTTGTCTGTATTCAACATGGTTGAAGATACTGAGATGAAGATTTTTAATGGATGGTTTGAAGGTAAGACATCATTTGCAACTGCCAACGGTGTGGCTATAGTGCCAAGATCTATTGGGGACTATACAAAGAGGGTTGCCAGTAGATTGGCCACTGTTGAAAGGGAAAGAATTGAAGCTGGTGGTGATGAGGAGACTATGTTTAGTGATCGTTTTGAAGATGAATTGGAGGTTTGGGCTGTTGGAGGTGTTGAATTGAAAAAGGAGTAGGAGTTAGAGAATAGATTTAATTTTTTTGTTTCGGTAGAGTAGCGAGCTTGCAGGAGCGAAGCGACTGCGGTATCTGCGAAGCAGCTTAGGAGCGAAGCGACTACACTATCTGCAAAGCAGCTTAGGAGCGAAGCGACTGAACTATCTGCGAAGCAGCTTAGGAGCGAAGCGACTGAACTATCTGCAAAGCAGCTTAGGAGCGAAGCGACTGAACTATCTGCAAAGCAGCTTAGGAGCGAAGCGACTGAACTATCTGCGAAGCAGCTTAGGAGCGAAGCGACTATTATAGTTATAGAGAGGTCTGTGAAGTGAAGCGAGTCTTATAGTAACTTCTACGAAGCAGTCGCTCCTACAATATAGAGAGGTCTACCAAGCAGTCACTCCTGCAATATAGAGAAATCTGCGTAGCAGTCGCACCCGCAACATTCATAGATGCCTGAGTCGCTCCTGCAATATAGAGAAATCTGAGTAGCAGTCGCTCCTGTAATATAGAGATTTCTACGAAGCAGTCGCTCCTGAAATATAGAGAAATCTGCGTAGCAGTCGCTCCTGCAATGTAGAGAAATCTGCGTAGCAGCTTACGAGCCAAGCGACTTTTATAGTTATAGAGAGGTGCCCCACCCAGAGGTGTAGTCCCCTCCAAGAGCTACCCTGAATGAATAGCGGATTGTATTGATTTGAAAGCGATTGTCATGAATTCAACTGAATTCACATGCTTGATCTCAACAAGTATTACAAGTGAGTGAGCTGCGAATTCACAGTAATTGTTATGATCTCTATGATCTATGATTTCTATAACTTACTAAGCCTTGTGAAAGGCTTGCGCTATATTTATAATCACCAAACTTTGTAGCTTTTATAATCATCTTCTAACTCTTTATTTGGTTTCAAACTTACTTTATTTATACATCCGGGTGTCTTTTTTGATGATGGCAAAAACCAGATCTATCATTGAACAGTCATTGAAAATTCGCTACTCACTCACGAACTCACGAACTCACTTACGCACTCACTCACTCGCTTCGCTCGATCGTTCGTTCGCTCGTATCGTTAATTGAGAATGAATTTTTGGAGCAGTGTGGTATCCACTACAATGCCATATACCTTGACAGTATTACGTCAGCTCATTACACAAGAGAGTATGTGGTGTTTCAGGTGTGTAGATGCAAATTCTTATATAAGGACTAGCATTATCTACAAGCAGTAAAGATATAAATCTCCAATGAAACCTCGTGAAACATAACTAAGTCAAGCTCTTGGAGTAGAGTCAGGGAATTTTACTTTCATTAAGCCTATTGCGTGCTATTTATTCCTTATATAAGCTAACCTAATATCAAGCCCACAACAGCAAGCATGGCCAGTGGCCTTGGTCGAAGGATATGAAGCCGCTAGGGGATGAGATTCTCTATGCTCCTTATGAGCCATCCCGTGGCTTATAAAGTATCGGATTTGCCGTGGCTTATTAAAGTATCAGCGTTGCCGTGGCTTATCGAAGTATGGGGTTGCCGTGGCTTATCAAAGTACAAGCGTTGCCGTGGCCTATCAAAGTATCAGCGTTGCCGGCATAAAAAGTATCAGCGAAGCCGTGGCTTATCAAAGCATCAGTGCTTTCTGTGACTGAAGAATTAGCTGCTTTGGTTACCTCGTATTTGCTAGCAAATCTCTGGTACTGGAATATATGCGGACCGTTTGAGCTGTTTTACTCGCTTGTTGGCTCGTACGTCGCTGGTGTTTCTCTCACAAACTCGCTTCGCTTGTTTGTTGCTGTTCCGGGTATACATCGGCGAATCAACATACAGTGCTTGCTGTACGATGACTGTAGCTTGAAGTTTCAGCTTTGGAATTACGTAGTGATACTTTTGGTTTGGCAATGAAATTGAGCAAAACGTAGGGTACGCTGGATCGAGGTAAAACGTGGGATGGTGGCTGGAGTGGAGCAGAACGCAGGGTACACTGTGTTGAAGCAAAACGTGATGTAGGTAACTGGGAGCAAAACGTGATGTAGGTAACTGGGAGCAAACCCCAGAGATAGCTGACTGAGACAAACCATTTGCTTTGCAAAAAACTTGTACACTTTGATTGCCTCAAGATTCAAAGCACAGCTTAATCTGGTAATACTTGATGTTATATTAAACTTCTTAACGACGACTCACCCACTCGCTTCGCTGGTGCGTTCGCTTGTCCTACTCTTTGTAGAATTAACACTTCGCAGCTTTCCAAAACCCCCAGTTACATTACTTGAAGAACTTCCCCTCTGAAGCAAATAAGGCCGGTGAGCATATGGTTGTACATTTGCACCCGAAGACTGAAGAAACACCGACTCCTTTGGGAAATCCAATTTGAGGCTGCGTAGCGACGGTAGGGTGTTTGGGGATGTCTGTACGGGTTGGGAATGAGTAGTTGGTGGAGTGACAGCAGTTGGTTCTGAATGCTTTTCATTTGTAGATATGGAGCTGGAACTCCTCACCAAAGAAGGAGCCACAAAGAAGCTATTCAAGTTTGTGGAGCTGTTGTTTGCTGATATCAAGGGGGTATTTGCTTGGGAAAGACCTAGTATGGGTGAGTTTGGAAGGGTGAAAGTGCGCTGGATAGGGGAGTTTGGGCGGGACTTTTTCAACTTCAGCCTAACATAGTCCATGTCCGTGTCCTCCATGGGGAGGGAATGCAAGTTTTTGGAGGTTGGATTTGTGTGGTGTTTTTTGGAGAATGCGAGGGATGTGTAACTTTGGGAGCGCGCGTTGGGGGTCATGCTGGCAATGTTGGACAAGTACTGGAGGTTAAAGTGCGACGTGTGGGTATTTGGGGTTGGAGAGAGCCATACTGAGGATGTTGCCAGGGAGATTGGGGAGGATGATTGTAGGTTTGAAAACACAGATGAAGGTTTTGAGGTGAGGCCATTTCCAAAGAAGTCTGTTAGAGAGGGTAAGCTCTTTGTGTTGTTGATCATTTTGAGTTCTTCCAGGGCAGCAGTGGCGAGGATGTCTATGTTGGAGGGGGAGCGGTCTTTGGGGGGTGTTCGAGAGGTTGTAGGTGCCACCAGGAACTCCATAGGGGGTGAGCTTTCTGAGACTGCGTCTATAGGTGAGCTAGCCATTTGTTCATCTTCAGGTTTGTCGTATGATTTGTCGTATGATTTGTCAAATGATTTATCGTATGATTTGTCATATGATTTGTCGAAGGACTTTTCGTATGACTTATCATATGTTTTTTCGAATAACTTGTCAGTCGACTTTTCCGATTCATTTGACTTTTCTAGAGGATCCAAGTCGTGAGAATCCAGGGAATCACCTGATTTGAACTCTTTGAATTCGATTCTCTTCTTGGGCTTCTTTTCGGAATCATCCTCTATGGTGTTTGTAAAGTTGATAGTGTTCTTGTTCAAGTTTTTATTACGTCTTGAGTTTGGGTTTGTGTGGATGCGGAGGTGACGGGTGAGTTCGTCTGATCTGGAGAAGCGTTTGAAGCAGCCTGGGAACGTACATGCATGGGGCTTTTCACCTGTGTGAGTTCTGATGTGACGTGTTTGATGTTCCAATCTATGGAAAGCTTTAACACAAAGAGGGCATTTGTAGGGTCTTGAGGATGGATCCTTTTTAGACTTTTCTGCCATAGACTCGTCTCCAACGTCTGTATTGGATTCTGGAGGTACTATAGACATGGAGTTTGTTATGTTGTGTTCTGTATGTATGTGTGGAAGGGAGCAACCACCTCTTTTGTTATTGGCAGCTTGTAGCGATAATGAGATTCTTTAAGATGATTCCAAAAAAAGTGGAGACTTTAGGAAAAAAACACAGGAAATCAGGGCAGAAAAAAAAAAAAAATGAGGCGATTGGCCCCCCCCCCCCACACAATCAAAATGGTTTAAACAATGTGGAACCTGCTAAGTGAGACTCTTTTAAGCAGGTTTGTGTGAGCGTATGTATGAGCGTATGTGTGTGTGAGCGGGTATGTAAATTGTTTTTTTATAGGGGGTGGTTGTGAGGTAAAGGTTTGAGGGGAGAGAATAGACACGTTATGGGCTGTTTTGCCTCCTTGGACACGAGGGGAATTTTCTTGAGAATCACACAATGTGGGAATTGCGGGGACGACCAAAGGATTAAGGCGAGCGGAGAGTAATGTTCCGTAGGTATGAATGTAGGATAAGAGATTAGGGAGAGTATACAGTAGGGTGTTGAGGTGTATGAGGTGTGTAATGGGGTGTTAACCTGTGCAATGCGGTTTGCGGTTTATAATGAGGTGTATCAAGTGTGTAACAAATGTGTTGAGAAATCATATCCACCAATTACAATTGCTTGAGGTAGATGTTTGGCTTGTCGTTTGTTAGGAGCGTGCAAGGCATTGTGGCTCTCGCTAAGACTCTCGGTAAAATGGACAACTAACAAAGATGTGCGAAGTGAAGTGGTTGCGAAGAAGTAGTGTTATGTGATTATAAAGGAATTGTTAAGTGATGGTGAGTATAGAGGAGTTTTAAAGATTATTTTATGGTTCTAGAACCAATTCAACAGTATGTACTTACATGGATAAGCATATGATTCAATTATAATCATAGGTATAGACTTTAACTTGGAAAACAATGTCAAATATCGTGCTATGGTAAATATCGTGCTATGGTAAGTATCGTGCTATGCCAAATATCGTGCTATGCCAAATATCGTGTTATGCCAAATATCGTGCTGTCTCTTGGGTGTAATTTGTATAAACTAATGTGTCTCTTTTATAATATTGCTCGATATGGTGTGGTTATTTGGTGTACTATGTAACATCCACCATAACTAAGCAATTAGGACAGAGAACAAACAGTAATCCCTCACTTTAGATGAATTTTCTCAATGTTACTTTTTCCAAAGGTCCCCCCCTTCATTTCTGCTCGAGAACCCTTTAAAGGTCCCCCCCTTCATTTTTACTCGAGATTACTCTCAACACTCACTCACTCACTCACTCACCATACCTTATGTTGCTCACGCACTTGCAATATATGAAGACTATACAAAAAGGACCATCTAGCATAATAAACTGTCAACCAGAAAATTGACACAAGGTATGAAAGGTGACTTTCCACATCTATTTTGGTTTATAGCTGTGTCTTTATACGGTGTATGTTTTATAGAGAAGATTCTGAAAATTACCCTAGATCGATAAGATGATTAAAAATCATAATCAATTTATAAGAATCGAAAGTCACACTCTTATGAATTGGCTACTCACTCACCTTTGCACGTTACTATATCTGCAAAAGGCACTTGCAAATACACTATACAGTGATAACCAGTTATGTAATTCCAAACTACATATGGAGTGACAATTATAAATGATATGCAACAACCCATGACACTGTACGAATCTTGCCATGAACTTTGGTATATAGAGAGATTTCGCTGCGTATGATGATGTGAGGTTACAGAAAGACATCAATTGTCAGAGAATAGATATCATCAATTGCGAATTTGCAGTGAATGACATAATGGATAGAAACAACCAATTTCAGTAGCATGAAATGTCTTGACATGATCATTCGACCAAACAGCACATTTGGCTGTGATCCAGAGTTATTGTGGATAATCAGAAAACTAAACAGAGGATACTGGTGCGACTGATCTGGGTGCGATTGCAAGATTGGATAATTTAGATAGAGACTTTTATTGGTGGTGGCTTTGCATTTTGGTGTATTTGATTGTGAATAGTCGAATCTTCGGTTCTTATTATGGTGGTTGTATGCTTCTGGAACAATCCGGGTTTTATAATTTCGGGCCAAGCACTGAGGATAACTTGTATAATATTGCAAAAAATTCCCAAAAATGAACCAAATTACAGAGAAATAAGAGATATATTACAACGAGACTATAGAGCAACCTAATTGTCAACAATCCAACATGACCTTTAAAATGATTGGTTTGATATTGTCTTGTTCATATAAAGTTTTGTAACCGAGTGAGTGAGCGAGGAGTGAGTGAGGAGTGAGTGCGTGAGTGAGTGAATAAGTGAGTGATAGAGAGAGTATCAAGTACTCATAGTACTGCTTCGCAGCACTATTCGTGAGAATATAGAGCTCACCTGGCCAGACTCCATACAAGTAGATAGGCCCGAATACTAACCTAATATTAAGCACAAACACCAATAACATGCTAATATGAATTCATCTTCAAGATAACCATAAACAACCAAATTGAAATCAAATACACTTTTTCTTCACCTGATCAAATTGTCACCTTTAAACAGTCTCCGTTTTCGTAACTCCAAATGAATTTGAAATTCTTCTACTTTACTATTACGTGAACATACAAACTTGAAAAGAGCACAGATTACAAAATCCAAATCATGGCTCTTGCTCATGCACTAAAATCTGGTATTAGGGTACGCTGCCCAATGGATGGTGAATTCATTGAAAGCCCTGGAAAAGTAGCTATAGCAATAGTGTGAGCATAGTGTAAGCATATATGATAGCGAGAACTTGTGAGCATTACCCATGTGTGAATCGTACCACAATAATTAGTGTGAGTACAAGTGAGTAGAAACAAGCAAAGTGAGTGAGTTGCGAAAACGAGCCAAATGAGTGAGTACAAGTGAGTGAGTGAGTTGTGAAAAAGTCAGTGGAACAAACCAACTCGCATAATTCGCACAAGTCACCAACTGTTATGTTTGGCAGAGATTACCTTAATGTCTGTTACAAGCTTTAGAACTAATGTTTATTGGTCGAGTTGGACCTCTTTATATAGCTACTTTGTATGGTTGCAACCTATATACTTGTCTCAAAGTGGCATTTTGTGTAGCTCGTCTAATAAACTTTCGTCTAATAACCTTAGACCTAGTTGTTGTGGTCCGAGTCGTCCTGCACGTATGTGTAGTGTATCCCTTGAGCGAAGTATGCTCAACCTAACACCAACTTGCTTAACTAGCATACATAACATAACTCGCATAACTGGCATATTTCGCATACCTGGAATATCTCGCCCTTTTAATGCCAGTTGTGGGGTCCTTAATCTTCCCAAGTAATACGCTGGCATGATCTGAGTGTGATTTCAAACCAACTTGTATGTGAATGTCCTTTTGTTAATTATAAATTGATTTTGCATATACATTTATCTTGTTATTTTCTGGTACATTTCGAGATAGTGTATATATTCCAGTTTAAATGATTGTGTATTGACTACTATTTATAGACACTAGTTATAAAGGTTTTGGATGACATTTTGAGTAATCGAACTAACTTGTAAGGACCCGTACTCACGTATTCACGAACGAACGAACGAACGAACGAACGAACAAACGAACGAACGAACGAACGAACGAACGAACGAACGAACGAACGAACGAACGAACGAACGAACGAACGAACGAACGAACGAACGAACGAACGAACGAACGAACGAACGAACGAACGAACGAACAAACGAACGAACGAACGAACGAACGAAC
The DNA here is from genome assembly GCA_030562865.1 of Kodamaea lidongshanica (nom. inval.). Classification (NCBI taxonomy): domain Eukaryota; kingdom Fungi; phylum Ascomycota; class Pichiomycetes; order Serinales; family Debaryomycetaceae; genus Kodamaea; species Kodamaea lidongshanica (nom. inval.). The sequence continues at coordinate 18,482 of JAKUAJ010000196.1, forward strand.
TCACGCACTCACTCACGCACTCACTCACTCACGCACTCACTCACGCACTCACTCACGCACTCACTCACGCACTCACTCACGCACTCACTCACGCCCGAACGAGCGAAGGCTCGTTCGTACGCTCGTTCGTACGCTCGTTCGTACGCTCGTTCATACGCTCGTTCATACGCTCGTCCTTAAACATGCCTATGAATATTCAAGTGATTTTGCATACATCTATATTATAAATGTCATTTGTGTAGAAATCTAATCATTAACTATCAATTTGAATTGCACGTTATCAACCTTATTGCGGTATGGGTCTAATTTGTAGTATTTAATTGAAAGTGCTTGATTATTGTTAGTTTGTCTTGTAATTTTCTATATCAGTAATTTGCTTAATAAAACTTTATTTTATGTGTCTTCAAAACACCACATGTTTATTAGCTCTCATTTCAAACTCTTGATAATGCTTGCACAACTGGCACCTTGCCACAAAAAACGATGCTGAAATCATTAACAAGTACTGAGATCATAAAAATAGTACTGAGATCATAAAATAGTGCTGAGATCATCAAATCACGTTCAAACCAAAAGAATTCACTACTGACTCATTCACATCAATTGGTATTCAATTCATAGAAATCACTTTTATAGCATTCGCTACCCAAATCCCTTAACTAACAATCATCCCAAACTTGAAGCTTAAAGTAAATTATTTGCAATATTCAATATCCCATGAGTTATACCCAACCAGCTCTGATCGTGACAGGCAAGTACTACATTAGATTTAACTTGTATCACCCAAAAAGCCGAAAGTATCATTGTGTGGTTATGGACATTAGATACATATAACGATTGTATCTCAGATAAAAGAACAACTAATTTAAAGATCTCACCAGTCTCGCACTCACCAGTCTCGCACTCATCAGTCTCGCACTCATCAGTCTCGCACTCTCAAGTCTCAATCTCACATACTGCATACAACCCATGACTAAGCAATTACAAAGCAGTATAAGCTTTAACCCAAATTTTATATTCAAAATCTATCAGCTCAAAGATCAAAACATTTCATAAACTAATCAAGATGATAATCAAGAAATCAATACTTTAATCATGACATTTACACAATAAAAAAGTCTTTGCTTTATAATCGTACCTGTGCTTTATTATCCTACTTCACAAGCCTGCTTTATAATCCTGCTTCGTAATCCTGCTTCATAGTCCTGCTTCATAATCCTGCTTTATAATCCTGCTTCATAATCCTACTTCATAAGCCCTCCTCACGGCGGCGGCAAAACCTCTCGACATATAGGACACTTCAACTTGTAATTCATCCAACTCTGCAAACACTCTTCATGAAATATATGATGACAGGGAGTCACCATATACCCTGTAGGACCCACTCTCCAAGGGCGTTTGTTTGCACTATTGGCAATGATTGGAACTTCCACATCCAACATACATACCGAGCACGTCAGCGTACAGGTTGCCTCTTTGTTTTGGGATTCAGCCTCACGCAAGGAAGCCAAAAAGTCGCTTCCAAAGCCGTTTGACTGGCCCAACTCGTTGATTGAGATCTCCCTACGGTAGTCATAGGTTTTAGGGAGCACCTTGGAGTGGATCCAGAATCGTGGACCCCATACCGTTTGCATGTAGAGGAGTGCTATCTGGGCCATAATCCATATTAAACACACCAAGGGCAAAATCGCATCAAAGCCATGTCTAAAAGTGGTTTTGAAGAGACAGAGATAGGCGATGGGAAGCCAGCGAGTTGCGGAGACACCAACGATGAATTTCCAGGCCATAAAGTTTGAGCAGCTTTTATTACGCAATGTGCAGTAGAGAAACTGATGTATCCAAGGCGAGCAGAAGCACAACAAAATCACGTACTCAAAGGCCTTGCGTGTGTGAGCATTGGTCATCATGGCTTCATGGATGGAGAACAGGATGAACATACACCAGATCATGAAACTAGAGGACTGGTAGGAAAATTGAAGAATAGACCCAGACAGCAGTTGGGATGGCTCGAGACCTCGCAAGATGTTTATCCACGAATAGGAAGGCTCGTCCTTTTGTACTTCGAGTACCAGGAGTATGAGGTTTCTCTGCACTATAATACACGCAGTCACGGTCATCACAAAACTAAGCCACAACATGGAGTTCAGATTGGAGTACACAAATGACATCAAAGCCGCGGTCCCATCGTTTAGGGAAAGAGTTACCAAGGTCATGGGAGAAAGGCTGGAGAGGTTTCCCGGAGACTTGGAAAGCTGGACCTGGGACACCAAAAGCCACAAGTAAAAACAAGCAAGAGCAAGGAAGAACACAATCAGGGACTTTCGCAAAAGGTGCTTGTGGCTTATTTTCAACCCCGTCACCTCTGCGGAGGGTGGGGGCACAAAGAGCTTGCCGCAGTCTGGAGAGTAGATGAGGTAGTCCTTGATTTGGAGCTTGGGAAAGTCTTGGTATGAGGGTAATGGGTTGCCCTGGTGGTGTAGGAGCTCTTTATCCATGGCCTGGAGTTCATTGGAGGTGAATTGGGTCTTGTGGAACTGAATGTAGGTGATGAATTCACAGGACTGCCTTGCCGAGCGTACGGAGTCAAAGAAATCGCCCATGTTGAGCTCCAGGGGCCTGGTGGTATTCACAAACGCACTCATCAATTCTTGTGCCGTGGTGAAAAAATGATGCTTGTCCATGGTGAGGTGAGGGAGGGCATAGGGACCAAAAAACTTGATTGAGTTTGTCACACTGACCAAAGAGCCGGTATCATGAAAGTAGACACCTTTGGATTCTACAAAGTGTTTTTGGTACTCGTTGGCATCCTGTAACAAAATATCCACCAGGACGAGGTTGGCGTTGGATACTTTGGAGGAGTCTTCTTTGACATTCCGAATACCTATTTCCAACTTGCCCGAGTCCCTGGTGTAGTTGCCGATTGTATCTTGGAAGCCCACACGAGGGTGAGGCATTGGTTGGGAGTCTGTTGGCCCCTGTATGTATGATTGGATGTCTGGAGGGATTTCCAAGCTAAGAACGTCTGTTTTTTGAGCGTTGAAATCGCCGAGGACATTGCCTGATACATCCAACAAGTATGAAGGTTCTTGGTTTTTGGACATTTCGTTACCCCAAAAATCAGCTATTCGAGTGCTGATTTGACTTGGTAGAATTGAGTATTGTTCGGTCTCTGACCAGGGATTGAGAGACGAGAATTCATGAATGGGCCATTGGGAGGGTGTCTTTCCTGTTTGATGATCTTGGTATGATAGTTTGAATCCCGGTAGATCCCCATATCCTTGGGTGTAGTTTTGATTCCAAAGGGTGTCCTGGGCGGAGTGGATTAGTTGGCGGTATCGCTGCAAGGCTTCGAATTCTTCATTGGATGTGTAGTTGTTTGTGGACAGGTTTAGGTAGAGGAGGATTAATGCAAAGGTGAAGAAGTATGCAAAGGGAGGGTGGTTGGACATGAACGATAAACGAGCGTAGCGAGTTTAAGTGAGATTTCCACGATAAACGAGCGTAGCGAGTTTGAGTGAGATTCTAGACACGAATGAACGAGCGTGCGATTTTGTGAGTGGTGCGACTGTAAAGTATACAGATAGTGCTATGACATAGCGATAGTATGACTATTACATAGTGTTGCTATTAAATAGTTTTACTATGGCTATTAAATAGTGTTACTATGACTATTACTATACAAATAATGTTGCTATGACTATTACATAGTGTTACTATGACCATCACTATTAATATGATTATTACTAATAAAGTGAACGAATAAAGTGAACGAATATACTAAACGAATACACTAAACGAATACACTAAACGAATATACTAAACTAAACTAGAGTATAAAAATCCACCATGACTTTACTCACTCGCTTCGCTCGTTAGTTCGCATTACTAGTGTTTTCATTGCATTCTCCCACTACACTACTCACTCTCATAGAAGCATCTATCAATTCGTTATACATTCCCACACTCCCTACATTCTTTATCATTCCACATATCATTAATCCTAAACACACCCTAAAGCCCTAACCAATACTCACTTTTAGCAACTGCAAAAGTACCCTCCAATGGAGTACTGGCAACCGAGTTACCAACCTTGACAGTATAGTCACCCTTTTCGGATTGCCATTTCTTCTTGTAAGAGTTCCAGAACGAGGTGGCCTCTCTAATGGAAACGCTCAATGAAACAGTCTTGGACTCGCCAGCCTTCAAAAACACCTTCTCAAAGGCCTTCAACTCTTTGACAGGTCTGATGATGCTTGGTGCATTCTGTGAAACGTACAATTGCACGGTTTCAGCTCCTTCAAGCAGGCCGGTGTTGGCCACGGTGACGGATGCAGACAAGGTGTGTTCGTCAGCAGAGACTTGTAAGTTTGAGATTTCAAACAGAGTATAGGACAAACCAAAACCAAATGGGAACAAGACTTGACTCTTGAGCTTCTCGTAGTATCTGTAGCCCACAAAGACATCTTCACCGTACAAAACCTGGCCGTTTGTCAGGCCAAAGTTGAGGAAGGCAGGGGTGTCTTCCAACAGCTTAGGGAAGGTGACGGAAAGCTTTCCGCTTGGGTTGATGTCCCCAAACAACACGTCAGCAATGGTGTTACCCAACTCGTTACCTCCGTACCATGCGTGGACCAAAGCAGGCACCTGGTCGACCCATGAGGTCATGGTCACTGGTGAACCGGACTGGTTGACCACCACCACGTTAGGGTTGGCAGCAGCAACCAGTGAAATCAACTGGTTGGTGAAGCCTGGGATGTCCATGTTCTTTCTGTCGAAACCTTCGGACTCCCAGTCCTTGGAAAGACCCACCACCAAAACCACCGTGTCCACGGACTTGGCCAACTCTACGGCCTTGGCGATCTCGGTCTCTGGAGGCGAATGAAGGGCAAATCCAAAGTAGACACCACCCTTTTCACCCATTTCCTCACCCAAGGTGAAGGTAGGTCCAGACCCAAATTCAACCCTGATTTGATAGGTTTTGTTAGCTTCAAAGGTCACGATGGCATCTTCCTCGCGAGTTCCGAGTCCCAAAAAGAAGGCCTCTCCCTTAGTTTGTACGGTTTTGTTGTCCACCACCAACTTGTCATCGATGAAGATTTCGGCTGTTCCGTATGTGGAGCATGCGATTCTGTATTGGGCGGTTTCGGTAGGTGTGAAGGACCCTTGGAATGAGGCGTAAAAGAGGGTGGACTTGTCGCCACCCATTTCTTCAGGCTTAAAGTCAGACATGAAGATCTTGGTGGTTGCCAAGTCTATAGAACCAAAGGATTCTCTGTCTTTAGTTTCATGAGGGTGTTTGTAGAATTTGGCAGTGATACCCTTTTGGTTGTTTTCATTAACCAATAAGGAAGCGACGTCAGGTGCGTTGATGTCCAACATGGAACCGATAGTGTATTTCAATTCCACGGTGTCGTTTCCCTCCTTCAACTTTGCGGCAATTCCCTCGAATGGAGTCACAGTGTATGATGCAGACAAACTGGCTGAGCCACCCCCGGACGATTGCATGGCCTTTGCATTTGGCCCGATGACAGCAATAGACTTTTGTTTATCTGTTGCTTGCTTGGACAATGGCAAGATGTTACCTTCGTTTTTCAACAACACAATGGACTCTCCTCCAATCTTTCTCAACAAAGCAGAAGCTTCTGGGTTGTTGTTTGGTCTTTCTTGCAGCTTGAAAGGAATTCCAATCTTAAGCCCTTCGTTAACAAAGTTAAGCACGTGTCTAACGTTATCATCAATAGAATCTTGGTGAATTTCGTTAGTCATCACTTGGTGAGAGACAGGCATGACTTGTCTCATTCTAGCAGGACCAGGCATTTCCAAGTTAAGACCAGCATCTAAACCTTCTTTGGAGGAGTATAAACCAAACCAATCAGACATGATCAAACCATCCCATTTCCATTCTTTACGTAAGATTTCTTGTAAGAGCCATTTTGATTGTGAGGCATGAGTACCATTAACCTTATTATATGCAGTCATCAAAGCTCTTGGGTTTGAATCTTTCATAGCAATTTGGAAAGGTTTCAAGTAGATTTCCCTCAATGCACGTTCAGTGACAATGGTATCCACGGCAAGACGCTCGTCTTCTTGGTCATTAGCCACAAAATGTTTAATACAAGCCAAAACATTTGTGTTTTGGATACCATTGATGACACTAGCAGCAGCAATACCAGAGAGGAGAGGATCTTCTGAATAACTTTCAAAAGCTCTACCTCCCAATGGTGAACGTACAATATTACATGTAGGTCCCAAGATTGAGTGTGCACCTTTCAAAATGGCCTCCTTTCCCATCAACTCACCAGCTTCAACAAGAAGATCCTTATTGAATGTGGATGCCAAACCCGTTCCACATGGGAAACAGTTGGATGGCACAGAGTTGAAGAATTTCGTACCTCTAATACCGTTGGGACCGTCACTAACACGTACTGAAGGAATATTTAATCTCTCAATAGGGGCAGTATGCCAAAAATCAGCACCTGCCAAGAGAAGGATCTTTTCAGTCAATGTAAGTTCTTCTATGAGGTGTTCGACATCTAATTGGGCGTGCTCTTCAAAGGGCACATCTGTATTTGAAATAAACAGCATTTGTTGAGTGTGTGTGGTTTTTTTGACGAGATTTACCCTTGCTTATATATCTCACTTTTTTCATGGGTTGTCCTTCATGATTTGTGGGGTTCCCTCAGGAACAGTTTCCGAATCGGGAAGTGCCTCCGAGGGATGAAAAGTGGGAGATATTAGGAAGGTAATGGAGTGAGTGTTGGGGGGTACGAGAAGTCAAGTGTAAGTTCCAAGAAATTACGAAGAAGAAGAAGTAGTTGAGGGGTTAATGGAAGGAGAATGATGTATGGATGTGTGATTTTGAGAGTCAGATGAAGATGATCTGAGAGAGTACACTGATGAAGATGATCTGAGAGAGTAAACTGATGATGATGATCTGAGAGAGTACACTGATGATGATGATCTGAGAGAGTAAACTGATGAAGATTTGAGATATGAAATATAAGATGAATAGCTAATGCAATCTTTGTTTGAATATTTTTAACCAACTCACATACTGAGTTTGAGTCTGTTAAACACTGTCGTGGAATATGAGGTATGTTTTTGTTCGGAACAATTTCAGATGATTTATCTTTATGGGGCTAAAAATGACAGTTGGGGAAACTACAGAAATCAGCTAAATTTGGTGATACCAATGTTAGGTTTATAAAATGATATTCAAATTATATTTCAATCAGTATTGTCATTAATATCATCAGAATCATCAGAATCAGTAATATCATGTGTTTGCGGGTTCGTTGGTATTGAGTCCTATACATCACACTATCAAATGAAATGGATACCAAATGAAATTGCTATCAAATGAACTGGCCATAGAATAAACTCGCTATAGAATTTGCTACTCACTCACTCGCTCACATACACTCGCTCACATACACTCGCTCACACACACTCGCTCCGTTAGTTTGACAAAAATAACGTTGAGAAAAATATGCCCATTGCCAGAATTGAACTAGCGACCTTTGCATTACAAGTGCAACGCTCTACCACTAAGCTAAACGGGCATTTTTTATGAAAATTGTTTAGGCAGGTTTTCAACAGGTTAGCTTACACCTGGTGAAGCTTCTTTGAAGATGCTTTGGCTAGTTTTGTTTCAACGGGAAGAAGCTTAGTTTAACTTTTTGAATTTCTTTTTCTGGATTTTTAGTGTGAGAAAGAGTGAAGATACGAAGGAAGGAGCTTATTACAAATGTATATCCAATTCTATGTTCAGAACCGTTTTTTATGTAATGTACTCACAAGGAAACGTATCAAAGCAAATGCACATTCTCATGAACGAGCGAACGGGCGAACGAGCGAACGAACGAACGAACGAACGAACGAACGAACGAACGAGCGAACGAGCGAACGAACGAGCGAACGAACGAGCGAACGAGCGAACGAACGAGCGAACGAGCGAACGCACTCACCCACCCACTCACCCACTCACTCACCCACCCACCCACTCACCCACTCACTCGCTTCGCTCGTTTGCTCGTTTGCTCGTTTGCTCGTTTGCTCGTTCGCAAGTATAACTCACCTAAACACTAAGCATGACTGCAACGGCAATCATGAACAAGTTGGAAAAATACAAACAAACGTGCGAAGCGAGTGTGTAACCAATAGGTGACAGCAGTCATATCTTCAGCTCTTAAAGTCGCTTCGCTCCTGTGTAACCAGACTCATTAATAAAGGGAGCAGTACATTGTAGGTTATGATTTTCTTCTCAGTCATATCTTCAGCTCTTAAATTCGCTTCGCTACTGTGCTACTTTGCAGCAGTCATATCGTCAAGGAAAGTTGCACAGCAGTCATATGTTCAGCTCTTAAAACTGAGGTATTCTTTAAAGTGTTGTGGGTCTTCTACTCTCTTTTGCTTCAAAAGACGAGACACAAAGGATTATTGAAATCCCTTTTCATAAAATCACCTTCGCCTTTTATTTAGTGTGTTACCAAAACGATTGGCATGTTCTGGTATTAAATATAGAAGGAGGGAATGCTTTCAATACCATCTGATACACTCTCACGTCAATGTTCAGTATCACGTGTCCATGTTATTGCATAACGTCCAGTTCTGAACATTCAGCGAAAGTTAGAAACGATTTTCAAGTTCGGCTTTGTAGCCTTTGCAACTTTATGCTTCTCTTTAGGCTTCATATTTAGTTTAGAAGTTCCAGCTTTGATAATTTTTTCAAGGTATTCATTTGTAGCACGAGCTTCTCTCAGAAAGTCTAATGGGAAAGGAGAATCAATTCCTTTTGGATAGTAGTACCAAGTGTCCAATTTGATTTTATATCCATAACTGATTTTTATGACCAAAACTTTTTTTTATATCCATACCTGTAATTGTAAATTTATGAATAACATCTTCCAACAAATATCCCAGGTTATAATAAGCACAAACGAGCGAAGCGAGTTTGTTAAAGCTAGTATATTTAATTAAATCTAGCAGATATACCGTATTCAGCTTAATCAACTTGAGATTGCATTTGGTCTCATCAGATGTCACAGTATAATTTGCATAAAAATTGCCAAATATTCACAAAAATGAGACAAAAAAAGACCTTTTTTGCTAGCTTTGGAGATATAGTTTGACCGAGGAAGGTGGTTAAACCCGGATGTTACGAATGGTGGAAACAAATTGATATAGTTGAGCTGTCCTTGGGAGATAATGGCCATAGTTTAGGAAATCCGTAATATTGGTCTTTAGAGGTTAGTTCCGAACTCACATTCGCACGCGCACTCACCTTGCTCATCGAAAGTGGCGACCAATAAGGGTTTATCCTAGAGATATGCCGGAGGTGTATGTCACATCAACGCTATGTATAACTACAGCGGCTGTAATTTATAGTGATATGACCCAATATTAAGTATTAAACGTATACCGATAACAATGCCCACGCTTTATCCCTTCAAATCCAATACTCGCAAGTCCAACCAAAAAAAATCAAGTTTCAACATTCGAAACTTCTTTTCGCATCTTATTGGTAAGGCTGCGAAAAAAAGAATGCCCATTGCCAGAATTGAACTAGCGACCTTTGCATTACAAGTGCAACGCTCTACCACTAAGCTAAACGGGCTTTTCTGATTTTTTAAAAATGGCTTTGTACAAGTCAGCCATGTAAGTGTAATAAGAAGCCACCTTGTTCTATTCAAGGCAACTTTTGTTTGTAAGCTACTTACCAATTATCTTTTAAACTCTCTCTATATATGCTGATTCAAATGTGTTGGTGTTTTACGTATTGTTGGGAACATTCAAGTACCGTTTTGACGTATTTCTTGCAGAACAAAATGGGGCATCACTACAAAGTACACTTGAGACGTTGACACACTTCAGAGTTGACTGGTGGCAATTTTTTAGAGAATAGTTACGAGAATTCCCTATTTAGTGCCATGTACTATTAATAGCTGATTGGAGATTTTCAAATCTGATTTTGTTTGAAGATGGCCAACGGACACTCTATTAGTAGATTACAATTTCGGTTGCTTATACACAATATGGACATTTCCAGAGTACTATTCTCAATAGATGGACAACATTACGTGCAATCATATACTCGAGGCTATCCGTAGCTACAGATGGTTTACATAATATGGACATTTCCAAAGTACTATTCTCAATAGATGGACAACATTACGTGCAATCATATACTCGAGACTATCCGAAGCTACAGATGGTTTGAGGGTGGATACCTAAAAAATCTTGACTTCGATTAGGTGAATACGGAAACCAAAGAAAAAGTTATTCATTTATTGAGCACTCTCCTAAAGCCGTCTTTGTTGAATCCACCACCATTTCGGTTGCACTCTGAGGAAAATCCCACTTCTTCTCAGAACAGTACTGGTATTCATGCTGAAGGTGATATTTATAAAAGTTATCAAGAATGTGAATATGAAGACTGGTATTTAAATTGGCATCCATGCCTCTGCTGATTAGTAATTATATCGACACGTTTGCATGTGCTGCGTCTATTCTTCTTATAGCTTACTATATTTATTTCAATTATACAATGTCAAGTTCAGTACCAAACTCTTTCAGGACACTTTTGGAAAGATTGATGTATATCAAGAAACACGAATTACATCAGTGTGTTTTTTCATGGGTTTTTGCTTGCCCTGGTGATTGATGAGGTGCAAGAAATACAAAGCGGATACGTCTCGTGAATTAGCTTGTTGCAATAATAAACAATGTGTTTAGAAAGCGCTAAAATAATTCACTCCAGAGGTACGATGTAGTAGCAAGTATAAATGGGTACAACAGGATAGGACCAGAATAACAAAAAGTGAACAGAACATTGAAGGTGTATTCAGATGTTATTGATTTGGAAATCATTGCTGATGCAGTCATCAAGTATAGCGAGATGAAATCAGATTAACTGGTGTTTATGCAATCGGAAAATTTGCAACCGTAAAGTGCCAATATACAGTGTGGTGATGGAGAAACCCGCGATAATTTTGGAGGAAATATAAGTGAACGAGTGAAGCGAGTGAGTGAGTGCGTGAGTGAGTGAGTGAGTGAGTGAGTGAGTGCGTGAATGAGTGCGTGAGTGAATTAGTTACTTCGTTAGTTACTTCGTTCGTGAGTGTGTTTCAGTTATGATTAACATCGATTGAGTGTTTCCATTTTGACTAATCTCGATTGAATATTCAGTTTGGAAACATTTCTTGTGTTTGATAAGTCTCCAAAATGGCATACTGGCTAAAGGGACCAACATAAAAACAACCAAAACACCGATACACTATCATTCACCTTAGCTAGTTGTAAAGAATTGATTAAAGCTTGGATGAGCAATGGTAACTGATTTGCAACTGTACTTTTCTGTGCTGACTGGATAGTACGTGCATTTTGGGGTTCTTTTGCAGATACTTCTCAAGGGCCCCCCTTGGTGAAAATTTCCTCTTGAATGATTTTTTACAGATACTTCCAAGGGTTCGCTCTGCTCGTTCCTGTTATTAATCAAATTGAAATACACTAGTTACTACACTTTGCTCACTATGCTAGAAACTTTATATTGCATCTTAAAGATGAAAATTTTGAAAAAAAAACGTCCATTTCAGAATCCTCTATAATACATGTGCGTTATTGAGAAGCATAATTTATAGCCATGGCGCTATGTAGTTTGGTTTTCATTGGTACACAATCGACGAAGAGAATAGGAAAGCTACAGGGTTGTTAAAGATTGTGATGAGCAGCATTTTTTATGACTCTTGATTGAAATGACTGTGAAAATGAATATAAGTCTTACATTCACTCACTCACGAACTCGTAGCTGTACTAGCCTCAAGAAGTCATTCATAGAATAAATTCTGATAATAACTCCAATGTCTCTAGCTTCGACTCTTGAGACGATGTAAAAGCAGACAATACCCCCATTGCCAAACTTCTTCGTGTGTACATACCTACAAGTGTAATATCAATTTGTTTATTAGTTGTACTCACAGAATACAGGTATAAAATAGTAGGCCTCTTCCAATGCAACCACATGCTTGTTACCACGAGTAACTGATGATTTGTGTATGGGAGGGCTTGCGTTCTGGACTAGCCAGAAAGTTCACCAACAGGTTTAGATCCATTTCCAGACGACAGGGATGACACCTTCTTCTGGGCGTCCAAGGTGGTTGAAAGCACCTGGAGACAAGTCCAAATGGTTGGTAGCACAACCTGGGCAGCTGTCCACGACTTTGACAACGACAGACTTGTTACCACGGGTAACTCTAATGTGGGTACCGCAAAGCTTGTTCTTGTTTGGGTTACCGTTTGGTGTAGTCTTGTCGAAAATTCCCTTTGGAATTGCCACAACCAAGTCCAGGTCTCTGTTTCTGTTACCACAAGCACCGTATCCGACAGAAGGGTTGTAGTAGGTTGCGATACCGTTAGTGGCACCAGCGTAAGCTGGAGCGGAGAAGCCGGCAATGGCGAGAGCAATAAGAGTGACTGGGTTCATTATAGTAGATTTGAGTGTTGTTGTGTTGTTGGAGTTGTTGGTGTTGTTTGATGATGAAATATTAAGAAATCATCTTCATTTATATAGTGGATTATTTGCCTCTAGTGTTTACCTAGCATTAGACCAAATACCTCTTTGGGTGCAAATAAACATCCAGAATGAGATAAAAGCATATCAACGATAGTGGCACATACTTAAAAGAACCACCTTACATTATTTACCTTTGACAGTACCAACCATCTAATACTTTTGACTGTTTAAAACGTCACACAGGGCTCGTTTAACGAACACATTATGTTTTGAGCCCAATATGGTAATTTTTGCAACAGTGCTTTAGCAAATTGTCAACAAGTGTGTACTTTGTTAAGGTCTTCTGCATACCTCAATTCCGTCTATTATTCTCGGACACCATTTGGTTTATTGAAAAAGCCGATATTTTACTCTGATACAAGTGTGCCAAGTCAGAGTGGAGTGAAAAATACCAAGGGACTTATGGTGACATTCAATTAATTTAGGATCTGTGTCTTTGGTGGCGTTTAACTTTTGAATTGAAGAGATTTTTTTGACTTTTGATCAGGAATATAGCCGCGATGCGTTGGAATAACGGCCTCGGGAATAATCTGACGGGAGCAGACGGATTTGAGAATGAAATCGATGACGTACGGCAAATGACTCATTTGCCAGAGTGATGTACGTGGGTGAGAAACCCAAACTGACATGACAAGTTTGGATTTGCAAGTGCAACTTCTCTATGAGAAGTAGATTGAGGGATCGTGTTCAAATATATGTGAATGCCCAATTATATAAGTCTGGTGTATTATGTATTTGAGCTGTAGAAGTTGATAACACCGAGATCCCCCGGTGTTGTGTTTGATGAGCTACAGTCTTATTTCGACTTAATGTGCACCTTCAACCGACTCAGCTCAATCTGCCACAAATACCTAACATTCGCTGAAGATTATACTTTTACTCAAGGGGGGTTTCATTAACAGGTTGCACGCAATTGTTCTGCCAGAAGGATCTGTAAACCCAAGCGAACTTCATAAGAAGCCGTGATAGTCTTGCTGCTTGATAGTGGTAGTTTTGAGAGTTAATTTCAATCTTACCATAAGGAATAATCTGCGAGTAAGTATTCATTGAAAAAAGCATCTGGGATAGCGACTAAGCTGTTGCCGCATAACAGAGGGCAAGATAAGGGCAAGATAAGGGCAATGGCTAAGGTTGTGTGAGTATAGAAGACACGGGTAATATTGGCTATAAAAGCAGAGTCAAGAAGAAAAGTGTAAAACAGTATGGCATGTGCTATGAGTGGGAATGAGCTGATTATCAACATCCATGGCTGATGAATATACACTGTGTTTGGCATAACGAGCTTATAACCGATACATTTACGAAATAGGGACTTCTCCGCGACCACGCGGTCTAGAATAAAGTGTCCGGAGATAACCAGAACATATAAAAGCACAGCGAAAAATGGGGACAACTTAGTACCAGAAAATGAAGCACACATTAAAGCAGGCAATCAAGCAAACTAAAGCGGGCTTGGCACCAGTGGAGTTGAAAGGAAGAATCGGACTCGGAACCATGAGTATGACGTGGATCCCAGCTCCTAACGTCCCAGCATCCTTGGAAACGTTGAAACACGCCTACGAGAAGCACGGGGTGAGATACTTTAACGGAGGAGAACTCTACGGGGCCAACTACGTCAACCTCGAGCTCTTGAAGCAATTCAACGATCTGATTCCAGAGGAAAAGAGAAGCGAGGTTGTGGTGAGTATCAAAGGTGCTGTGGACTTGAAAACCCATATTCCAGACGGAACCAGGGAAGGTATCAGCAATCTGATTGAAAACGTCATCTCCTACTTCCCTGAAGAAAGAAGCAAGCGTGTCAGCTTGGTTTTCGAAATGGCCCGTGTTGACAGTAACACCCCATACGAGGACAGTATTGGCTACATTGGGGATTATGTCAAGCAAGGCAAAATTGAGGGTATCTCATTATCAGAAACCGCATCCTCATCAATCAGAAAGGCTCATGGCACTGGACTCCCAATCTCATGCGTTGAGTTGGAATTGTCTTTATTCACCCGTGATCTCTTTGAAGACGACGTCTTGGCCACCTTGGGAGAACTCAATATTCCGCTCATTGCATACGCCCCTTTTTCACGTGGTTTCTTAACCGACTTTATTGCCGAGAACCCAGACAAGTGGAGAAACGATCTCGCCAAGAAGGTTACCGAAAGACAAGATCCAGAAAACTTTTCTCACAACATCAAGTTGGTACAAGCCTTGTACAAGTTTGCACACGAAGTTAAAAACACCAAGTTGGAAGTGCTTGCACTTTCCTGGGTTCTTGCTCTTTCTGAAAGAGAAAATTACAAAGGCATCAAGAAGTTGCCAAAGATTTTACCTCTTCCAAGTGCATCCACCAAGGAGAAGGTTGACATCAACTTTGGCAATACTGTTGAGTTGACCGATGCCGACATGAAGGCCATTGATGAAATTTTGGATGCCAACCCAGTCAGGGGTGGTAGATACCGTAAAGCTATTTCCCATCTTTTGATGCAATAGGACTTGACGATTTTTGATGACATAATGAGGATTACCTTTTGTAAATAATATAAAGATTTGAAATGAATTGTAGAACTCAGTTAACCTTGCTGCGAAATAGTTATCTCAGCATCAGTTGGCAGTTTAATAATTACCTAGTAGTTAATGAATAATCGCTATTCTCGAGCTAAATCAGAACATAGATCAGTAGCTCATGCTCACGTGCACTCACTGGCTACGCGAAGTTGATAGAGGTCTTCAGGTAGTGCCACCCCACTTTAGGTCTTTAACTTGCAAAGTTACCAATAATGGCACTAACAGATAGGTCTCTAAAATATGACATGGTTAACTGGATGTACCAGTTTTAAAGATAGGTCAGTCGTCGTACTCTGATTGCCCGACATGTTCAAAGAGAAGAATACTTGACAAGATTTCTAAAATTATAACGAAATTGATAAAAAAGTCCAATTACTTGAAATAACTGAACCTGTGACTCAAACCAATAGCTGATCGCAATCACCTAGTTCATCAGTGTGTCTCGGCACCAACAGACTTGCCATAGAATGAGCATGCCTAAAGTCTGAGATTAATCAGATTTTTTGTCGCACAACTTTTAATATGCTGCAAGAATATTCATGTTAAAGAGCTGAAGTCTTTGTATAAAGTGAGGTGAATCAGTCTCGAGAATACTATTAGCTTCGGTGGAACCTATCAGATATCGCGAATCAAGTGTGTGTGATTTCATTTGTGGCCATTTTAATCAATTAGCCATCTCTCTCACTATGGAACTATCACCCAGATCATCAACTTGTCGGCTGATTTTATACATGATTTAGACTAGAAACATCTATTAGCTATATAGACCTATAACCAGAAGCAGCAGCCTAAACGATGGTGCATTCCCAAGGAAGGACACCGTGAGGGTATTGGTTTTTACCGTTGTCTTTGTTGTTTGAGTTATTCTTTGGAGCAGCCATTTTTGAATGGTTTTAAAAAGTTGCAATTTGCTGTTATTTATATTCATTTGGATAAGTCTTGGGTGATTGAGTTTACCATAGGATCATCCCAAAAGGGTAATTTCTTTCAAACGGGACGTTTACCAATAAGATATAATTTCATCCAAACGGGTCGCTTTTCAAGATAATTACATAGATGCGTAATGGAAATCTTATCGGGAGGTAGTGCAAGTCATTGCATGAGCTGATTCACCAAAAAAGTTCATGCCATGGCTGTAAAGAAAGACTGAATCAAGCTCATTCAAGTCAGCAATCAAAAAATTATAGCCATACAATGATGAGAAGTCTCCAGTGGGGTCTTGTCTATTGCAAATATTTATATCAAATCTACTATAAAGTCAATTTCCGCTTTATGGAATCAGCCTCCAAAGAATCAACTTGGAGATATTATTTTAGGTGGAGCTTCAGTTGGATATTATGTCTTTCTAACTAATCGATTCAAAAGAATTTAAATCTAGTATCATTGAGAATGGTTCTTTATATAGGATGGACTAAGGATATAATTTTGGTTTGGTGGGCTCTTACTCTTTTCCTTGGCCAATTGCACTTCGCAGCCATCACCAAAAAACATCAGACGCGAATCACGTCTATATTGATGGATGTTTAAAACAATGCGCGTCTTCAGACTGAGGTGTATATTCAACGTGCTATAAGGATTATGTTCCTAAGATGCTACCAATGCGATGAAGCTACCAATGCGATGATGCTGCCAATGCGATGATGCTGCCAATGCGATGATGCTACCAATGCGATGAAGCTTACAATGTGATGCTTGCATAGAGTGCAACTTCTGGGGGACCGTACTCACGGCACCCGTTAATTTTTGAGCCTACTTTAAAGTACCTTATTGACCAATTAGAGATACGCTGATTCGATTGACAACTACCTGATGAGAAACAATTGCAAATCTCACCATAATCTTCACAGTTCATAATCCAAATGAATTCTCAGTGTGAATGTATGCTTCGGAAGATAATCCACTGGCCAATGGAGCCATCTACACATTAATATCAAATTGTTAATTAAATACTCACAGAGTATAGGTATAAAAGCCTCATCCAAGTGCAACCACATGCTTGTTACCACGAGTAACTGATGATTTGTGTATGGGAGGGCTTGCGTTCTGGGCTAGCCAGAAAGTTCAGCAACAGGTTTAGATCCATTTCCAGACGACAGGGATGACACCTTCTTCTGGACGTCCAAGGTGGTTGAATGCACCTGGAGACAAGTCCAAATGGTTGGTAGCACAACCTGGGCAGCTGTCAACAACCTTGACGACGACTGATTTGTTACCACGGGTAACCCTGATGTGGGTACCACAAAGCTTGTTCTTGTTTGGGTTACCGTTTGGAGTGGATTTGTCAAAAATTCCCTTTGGAATGGCCACAACCAAGTCCAGGTCTCTGTTTCTGTTACCACAGGCACCGTATCCAACAGAAGGGTTGTAGTATGTTGCAATACCATTAGTGGCACCAGCATAAGCTGGAGCGGAGAAACCGGCAATAGCGAGGGCAATAAGAGTGACTGGGTTCATTATAGTAGTTTTGAGTGTTGTGTTGTTGGTGTTGTTTGGTGATGAAACCACCAGGAATTAGCTTCCCTTTTATATCAATCATCTGCCCAAGTGCTGAGGATTTGTAAATACAAACACCTCATTGGGAAGCTGCAAAATGCCTCCCAAATAAGATACCCTGATATCGACGATAGTGACACAGATGTACGACAACCGCGATATACATCGGGTATATTTTCGTGCATGGGAGGAAAATGTCTGAATTATGTTTGTGTCAGACACAACGGTTATAACATCGTACAGATCGTCGTGTAATTGTGCATTATTTGTTTACAGCCCAAGATGGCAATTTTTGGGACAGACAACAGCGATGCACGTGTTGGGAACTTGCCACTGTTACCCAAGCATTTGAGACCAGTGTTAGTATACTTAAAAACAAAGTAAGGGTATGCTGGGAATCTACAGAGGTGCTATATTATAGAGCCTTTTTTCTTCAAATCTACTTAGCAATATAAGGTGTCATATTTATTGATTTCGAGTAATCTCACTTTTTTACAGGTATCTGTATACTCATTTACATGGTCTGGAATTGTGCACAAGACGTCTGAATGCTTTTTACAGATCTGGGTATAATTGTGCACAAGACATCTGCATACTTTTTTCAAGGTAATGGAACTAACCTGTACACTTATCTACATGGAATCTATTTTACAAGCACATGGGTATTATATGTATTGTGTTAACAATGGGTATCTAGGTATCATTAAATCCATCAAGGATCCTTATTATTCAATCAATCAAGATGAATCCGGTAATTATCTATTCAGATGGCTCAGCAGTTTGAGCGGCTCTGAGAGTCACGAGAGTTGTTGGAACCTCGACAGAGACTGGAATTCCATTTAAAAGGGTAGTGTCGATTTCTGCAGAATCTTCTCCATCCTCACGCTTGGTTGGGTTTCTACCACTGACAATGTTCTTACATTGTTGGGCAAAGTGGACATTGTCCTTCTTGTTGTTCCAAGCAATGTCGGCATCCCACAACATGATACCACCAAAGTTGTGATGGTTCATCACAGCAGGACCCATGACTTGCTTGGCGGTCCAGGCACCAACGTAACCAGAACCAGCAGCACCAGAGGCTGGCAAACCAACAAATAATTTGACGTTTCTGTTTGGAGACTTGGTTTGAGCAAAATTGGCCCAGGTGTTCCAGTTGAACTGCTTGTCCTTCAAGTTACAGTAGTTGTTGTAGAACTGGATGAAGAGCATGTCAAAGTAGGCGTTGGCAAGGGCTTGGCCAACGGATTGATCTGGGAATGGACATTGGGGAGCAGCGGTCAAGAAGAATTGTCTTGATTTGTTGCTGTTGAACAAGTTTCTCAATTCTTTGGCAAAGGCAGTGTAACCAGTTTGTCTATAGTTTTCGATGTCCAAGTCGAAACCATCGACAATAGCGTCATCGAAAGGTCTGTTTCTGTCACCAGAACCAGCACCGAACTTGTTCCACAAGGTGTGTGCGAATTGAGTGGCTTGGCCGTCGTTTTGGAAACCGTAATTTCCGCTGGCACCACCAAGGGAGAGCAAGACCTTCTTACCTTGGGATTGACAGTATTTGATATCATCACGGATTTGAGAGCACTTTAAAATTCCGTCACCAGTGTATGATCCACCACAGGAGTTGGCAAAGTTCAAGTCCATCTTGGGGTAAGAGTCCAAGAAGGAGAGAACAAGAACATCAGCTGGGGAGTTGGAACAGTAGTTTCTCAATCTTTGTTGAGTACCGTGACCGTCTTGACCCCAGTAAACAACAACGTTGTTGTTTGCGTTCAAGTTGAAAGCAGCAGATAAGAGAGAGTTGAAAAGGAAGGTGGCTAATAAGACCAAGATGTTTTTGGTGAACATTGTAATGAGTGTAAGGTTTGATGATGATTGAAGTGGGAAATAGATGAGCTTTTATAGGGTTTGCAAGTGACGAGATTTTGCAATAAAAACAAGCAGGGAGTGAAACAGCACATGGTGTTAAGCGAGTAAGCCGCCGTCAATTAAACGATTTGCTTTGCATCCAAGGACAGGAATTGCATTTTGTGCGTAAATACGACAGGAATACGATTTTGTGTTTTGTACATCGAATGGGAAGTATGAGAAAAGTGATAGGAGTAGTGGTGGGAATTCTGGTACAAATGGTGCTACAAATAGTAATAAGAATGGAGCTAAGAGTAGTGCAAAGAATGTTTCTACTGAAATTACTAAGAATGGAGCTAAGAGTGGTGCTAGATTAGTGCCACAAAAAGTGCTAAGAATAGCGCTAAGAATAGTGCTACGGACAGTGCTAGGAACGTTGCTACGGATATTACTAGGAAGCAGACAAGAATGGTGCTACATTTTTTATAAATTATGAATTATATTGATGCTATAATGAAAAAGCTAAACGGTATATGGAATATATCCAGTTTATCGCACCAGGCGATGATTTATCTTGTCAGAGTTCACCACTAGTTTTTCTGACTCAGAGGGTATTTCAAGGGAATTTATTCAGCTTCTTCATGTTTAGATCCATTTCCAGGTGACTGGGATGACACCTTCTTCTGGGTGTCCAAGGTGGTTGAATGCACCTGGGGACAAGTCCAAGTGGTTAGGGGCGCATCCTGGGCAGCTGTCAACAACCTTGACGACAACTGATTTGTTACCACGGGTGACTCTAATGTGGGTACCACAAAGCTTGTTCTTGTTTGGGTTACCGTTTGGAGTGGATTTGTCAAAGGTTCCTCTTGGGATTGCAACAACCAAGTCCAGGTCTCTGTTTCTGCCACCACAGGCACCGTATCCGACAGAAGGGTTGTAGTATGTTGCGATACCATTAGTGGCACCAGCGTAAGCTGGACCGGAGAAACTGGCAATAGCGAGAGCAATAAGAGTGACTGGGTTCATTATAATAGTTGTATTTATTGGTGGTGTTCTTGTTGTTTGATGATGAAATATTAAGAAATCATCTTCATTTATATACTAGAATACCATATGGTAAGACTGGTACTTGGTTGTGATGTTTGTTATCATGCCAAATTGAGACGTTCTGGGGTTTTGTCCATGTTGATAGTGACACAATTCGAGAAAGATGCAGAGGGGGTAATTATTGTTGAATGTTTATGGGGATTCCAGAAGCGGAACAGACAGCAGACAGAAGATTTCTTCCACCAGACAAATAAACGTGCGCGGAACAACACGTCAATGTCAACTACGGAAACACAAAGGGAAAGTAGCTTAAGCTTTTAGTGGGAGCCAAAGGAGTTGTGGTTGTTGGCCAAACCAATGAGTAGGATCGCTTCGACTTGTGTGATGGTGATGTAATCTTCCATTCCACCTATTCCAGCGTTTTCCAAATAAACAAAATGCACCTTTTGCTTCGTCAAAGCCGCATAAGCGCTTTGGTGGTCTACGCGCACAGCGACCAAAACAGATATACAACACCGATGATGACAATTTACCCAAAAGAGACATGGGGTTTGTGAGTGACCTGAGGTTGTTATCTTGTGATGGAATGACGGTCAGATGACTAGAGAATGTGTAGTCAATTTGATAGGAGAGTCAACAGAGCTTCGTCCATTTGCTAACGTGGGTTCTTGAATGGTTAAACTAAAGGGCGATTGGTTTACAGGGCAAGTCAAGTTCCAATAGAGGTGATTATCTAAATGCTTTTTGAAAAAGTGCTTTACAAGATAAAGCAGACAATGGATTGAACGTTATTTGGAAGAAAATGCTTCGTCAGGCTCGGACAGGAATTATCATTCATTTAAAAAGGGTATGTTTCATCCAGTGAGACAATAAGTTACCAGGTCAATCAAATGAACTTACCAGGCAATCAACTGTGTTTATTGAGGTTTTTCACAACGGTCAGGATGTGAAAGTCCCGTGCAACCGATTCGGGGACGAGAGTGATTCCCCGTGTAATACTGTGATAAGAGGACTACAGTATCCATGGTAACAAATACTATTTCAATATCTTTTTGCCATACCTGTGCTTTACAACGAAGACATGCAAAAGTCGATTCCATTATATTCTTCGTATGCCCGCAAAACATGGGTTTGAAAATCCACCACGGAACTTTAAGCTCTAAAGATACTGATGAATTATATCACCGGTAAGCTACGGTAAAATTTTCAAATCATTCACCTACAAATAGATCACGATCAATACCACCATAAATGGTATTTATATATTATCTAATTTACAGAAATTGCAAGCAATTGTAGTCCTTCAGTTTAACACGCATCTAGCGTATAGTTTAGCACTCCGCAATGTACTCTAAACGTCAATTATAGTCTCTTGCTTTCTTCCAAAGAAGTCGCGAACACCACTAAAGAATGAGGAAATGTCTGGCTTTCCTGGATGAATGACAATACCAGGTCCAAGTTTATTGATAGAAACGGCCATAGAAGTGGAAGATAAGGAAGCAACAGCAAAAGTGAAAAGGGTGGTTGGGTTCATAGTTTAGATTTGGTGATGACAAGAAGGAAATACTGGCTCTTTAAGTAGTCAGAGAGAGGATGAAACCGCATGTTCAAGGTCATGAATAATACGATGGGCTGGTGCGTTATGCCGCAGTAAACAAAAATGGAGTTTTCAATGGAGAATATTAACCAAGCCAATATGTGTTCTAGTTTGTATGTGAAGCTTAGATATTCGAGTCTGTGGTGGACACTCGAGTAGGTCTTCGCTTTAGCTATTAGTTTACATTGGCAGCTCTATTTATTTTTGTATTCATTTTGAGCAAAACGGGGCGATGTGAGGCGATCTTGTGGAATTGATCTCAAATGTATAGAGACGGCATTAAAGACATACAGAACGTTTAATATGCGTAGATCGCATGGCTGTGAATGAAACAATAAAGATTAACGTAGACATGGGTTGCTTTATTGGTAAGTTGAAGATGGTATTTCCAGGAAAATTGCAAAATCTCGACAAAACAACAAAAAACGGTGCAAATTAATCAGCAAATCTTCCAAGATACTCAACTGTGCATTTACAAGTCAACAATTGGTGTATGTTGAAATTTCACCATGTCCATAATGGGAATCTCCCATTCACATAAAACCGCATTGAGAGAGAAGCGATTCAGAATTGTAGTGTGAGAAGTCTTTAGCGTGCAGACAATCTTCTCCATTACACTAATAGCTTTGCAGTATCCATACATTACAACAGAACTCACCAAAATGTGTAATGTATACGATACTAGTTATGTTTCAACATCTCTCCAAGCCATAAGGCAACTTTAACCAATAACGAAACTGCAGGTACTTCATAAAACCGAAAGTTCGTTGTCGATTATAAAACCGACAGTTCGTTCTGGATTATAAAACCGAAAGCTAGACTTTTTTTTACTGTGATGGCACTACAAATAATTCAAGATCAATTTTCACTACCATAAATAGTATATATATATATATTCTCTATTGCTAAAACCGTAGCAATATCATTTTAGCACGCATCTAGCGTCTTTTATTTAAATATCCATATTCAGTCGTATATCAGTTTTTACCCATCCAGTCGTATCCATTAGTTTGTTTAGTGGTTTCTTCCAAAGAAGTCACGAACACCACTAAAGAATGAGGAAATGTCTCTGCCCTGAGCTGGTACAGGGTTACGCTGACCGCCGTGGAGGGCAACACCGTCCCCAACAAGAACAATAGGAGAGGCCATAGAAGTGGCA
>JAKUAJ010000197.1:0-41082 GCA_030562865.1 Kodamaea lidongshanica (nom. inval.)
TGGTCTCATTTTCAATTTCAAATTCTTCCACATCTTGTTCATGGATAGATTGGATCATATAAGCATCACGGTTGTCAACTCTGCTTTCGGTCTTACACGCAAGCAAGCATTGATTAAATTTTTTTGGAATATAAGCTTCTTATTAAATGTTGCATTTTTATTCTTAGATTTCACTGTGGGGCGCTTTTTGGTATATGATGTTTTCCAAGGCATAAATTCATTAACTTGTCTTATATTTGGTTTCAAATTTGTATTATTGGGTGAAGAGCTGTTTACTTATCTTTGTAAATATCTTCTTACAGTTTATGAAGTGCTTGCATATAGACTTGAAAGTAATTCAGAAGATGATGATGAAATGATTTGGGAAAATAGAACATTGTATTCTAAATCATTTGATGTGATTTCTGCAGCATTCAAGGCGGGGTCTCATGGATTGATGTTATACCTACTCGCCACATACTACGGAATGATTATTCACCTTACCTTGATTCATGGTACATTAAGTTCGCTTATGCATTTGAAAAATGAAATTCAACTGTTAAATGAATATATAAAGACACTGAGGAAATTGGATGACCAGCTTCCAAACGCAACTGCCTCAGACTTGGCGTCTTCAGATCGCTTGTGTATTGTGTGTCGTGATGATATGCTCTCACTGGAAGAATATGAAGATCAATTTATGAAGAAAATACCTCCAAGAATGGTTCCTAAAAAACAACTTGGTTGTATGCATATTTTACACATGGGGTGTTTGAAAGATTGGCTTGAACGACTGGATAGTTGTCCATTATGTAAGAAGAAGACTTTTGTGGTTGAAAAGAATGAACCTGCAAGCGAAACTGGGTTGAATAGAAATGACAATGAAAATCAACAGAACCAAAATGAAAATGTACACAACCAAAATGAAAATTTACACAACCAAAATGAAAATTTAAACAACCAAAATGATAATGTACAAAACCAAAATGGGAATGTTAATAACCAAAATGACAATAGTCATGAGCTTGAAAATAGAAATAACATTACAAATGACCATCAAATCAACAGTACACATGACCATAATATCCCCAATGTGCATAATCAAGACAATACAACCCAACCTAATCAAGACATCAGCACCAGTCCCATACCTGTGGAGCAAATGTTTGTTCGCAGAAGACCCAAACCAACCCACGATGTGTTCTTTACACGTAAACCTATTGTACCCCCTGGTTGGCATATGATTCCTTTGGAGAAACTGGATAATGGTTACAAGGTGAAATTTTCGGTATCAAAGGAGGGTTCATTAAAAGTAGCAAGAGTGAATGAATAACTAAATGAAAAGTAAGATTGCTATGCAAGCATAGTGTAACATCAGAAATTGGTGAAAAAAAAAAAAACAACAACCAAATATGGCTTGATTAATCAAGATAATCTACATGACAATACTCTTTAGATTATCTATCTCTTATTGCAATTGCTAATATGTGCACTTTGGTTTCTCGTGTGCTCACATACTAAATAGATATGAATCTGATGAAAAATTCCAAAAATCCAAGTAGAGCATGCCGCATGTCTAGTTTGAGTTCTTCCGATTAGTGCCGCTTAGCGGAACTATTATTCTATTCCGTTTTTTTTTTTGCACATATTGAGTTTGCTAGAGTTTATTTAGGAGTGTGGATGCGAAGTTGCCTATACTAACAAGATTATTTTTAGATCTCAATAACCTTCTGTTGAGTTGCTGAAGAGTGAATTTTTGTTTAGTATTTACGTGCCTGACATTAATAGATGATCAAATATAAAGTTGTAATAGTTAAGATAATATGTAAACGTTGTTCATACACTAATATTCACTAACTTTAATCACTAATATTCATTCATTAGTATTCTATACATAACATTGGGTGCAATTTTCAAACCATCAATAAGATACAGATTGGAACTGCAACGACAAGTACGTCAATAACTTGTTGTTTCGCAATATCAGCTGAAGCTGGCAGATTGAGCTGAAAACGGAATGGGAGGCCACAAGGCTTTGATTCTTTGCACAAAAAAAACGATTACACATTCAATTGTGATCTGATCATAAACCTTTTGTCATTGGATTTGTGTGTACATCCTTCTTGTTCTCGGATTTGTGTCCTATGAAATCTCCACTACGTAATAAGCATGGCACTGCATACAACATAGTAATTAAAGCCGATTTGACTCAAACAAAAAAATGTGGTAAACAGCCTGATGTCTAGTACACGGGTGGCGACAAATATTGCGAGATAGAAAACAATATGAAGCTTTCACAAGATAGCAAAAGCGAAACATAAACAATCAACAGTGACGTATTGGAGGACTTTCGCTGGGGGTCACTGTCTGAGATGGGGCCATAGGCCTGACACCCAAAGGTGAGGAAAATCAATATCATGTCAATGATCTCTGATCACTGATATAGAGGTCGGCTTTTATTGCCGATTTTCTTGGAGGCAGAGCGTTTTATTGACGAACCATGACTGACGAGTGTTTATCAGTTAATCGATTGTGTTGTTACCAAACAATAACCGCACGGAAACAAAGAAGGTTTAGTATATGGGGCATACCAACTACTTTTCAAATTGTACCTCACTTGTAAGGCACAATTTAACACAAATTGATGCATCAACAATAAGGCTTTAACACACAAACTTTTAGGTCTCACTATGTTCCATTTATTAACCTTGACTCAAAAACATCCATGACAATAGATCTAAAGTATTGCTAAATTATCAATGTTTACTAAACATCAAGTTATGGGACTCTGGAAATTACAGTTCCATGATATATGCAACCAAAAGCTAACGTATAAATATGATCTACAATCCCTACTCATTTCATCATTCAAATCATCCTAAACTCCTACTTTCGTTAAACATGCAACAATCTCAATTCCTCGCTATCGCTTTATGCTTAGTCCAAATTTCACAAGCTGGTCTTGTCCCAACAAACTTCAAGAGACTCGAAACCGATTCTGTTCCTAACTTTATTGCCTCAGTCAACGCTCGTGGTCTTCCTGTTGTCGGAGACCTTCCAGTTGTTGGTGGTCTTCCTGTCGTTGGCAATGGTGGCTCTACTGGTGGTCTCCCAGTCGTCGGTGGTGTCCCAGCTGCTGCTGCCGACGCTGCTCACACCATTACTGGTGCTATTGCAAACTTCCCATTAGGTGTTGCTCACATTATTGGTGATGCCACTAACGTTTTAGATGCTTTGGCCCACAACGCCGCAGACGCCGCAGCTACTGCTGGTGGTGCCGTTGCTGGTGTCCCATTAGCTATTGGTCACGTCGCTGGCGATGTTGCTGGCGCTGCCGGTGGAATCGCTCCTCGTGGTCTCCCAGTCGTTGGTGACCTTCCAGTCATTGGTGGTCTTCCAGTCGTTGGCAATGGTGGCTCTACTGGTGGTCTCCCAGCTGTTGGCGGTTTCCCAGCTGCCATCGCTGATGCTGCCAAGAACGTTACCGGTACTATCGCTAACTTCCCATTAGGTGTTGCTCACATCATTGGTGATGCCACTAACGTCTTGGACGCTTTGGCTCACAATGCTGCTGATGCCGCAGCTACTGCTGGTGGTGCCGTTGCTGGTGTCCCATTAGCTATTGGTCACGTTGCTGGTGATGTTGCAGGTGCTGCTGGTGGAATTGCTCCTCGTGGTCTCCCAGTCGTTGGTGACCTTCCAGTCATTGGAGGTCTCCCAGTCGTTGGTAACGGTGGTTCTACTGGTGGTCTCCCAGCCGTTGGTGGTTTCCCAGCTGCCATTGCTGATGCCGCTAAAAACGTTACCGGTGCTATCGCTAACTTCCCATTAGGTGTTGCCCACATCATTGGTGATGCCACTAACGTCTTGGATGCTTTGGCTCACAATGCTGCTGATGCCGCAGCTACTGCTGGTGGTGCCGTTGCTGGTGTCCCATTAGCTATTGGTCACGTTGCAGGCGATGTTGCAGGTGCTGCTGGTGGAATTGCTCCTCGTGGTCTCCCAGTCGTTGGTGACCTCCCAGTCATCGGTGGTCTTCCTGTCGTTGGTAACGGTGGTGCTGGACTTCCAGCTGGACTCCCAGCTGTTGGTGGTTTCCCAGCTGCTATTGCTGATGCCGCTAAAAACGTTACCGGTACTATTGCCAACTTCCCATTAGGTGTTGCTCACATCATTGGTGATGCCACTAACGTCTTGGACGCTTTGGCCCACAACGCCGCAGACGCCGCAGCTACTGCTGGTGGTGCCGTTGCTGGTGTCCCATTGGCCATCGGTCACGTTGCAGGTGATGTCGCTGGCGCTGCTGGTGGAATTGCTCCTCGTGGTCTCCCAGTCGTTGGTGACCTTCCAGTCATTGGAGGTCTCCCAGTTGTTGGTAACGGTGGTGCTGGCCTCCCAGCTGGCCTTCCAGCTGTTGGTGGTTTCCCAGCTGCTATTGCTGATGCCGCTAAAAACGTTACCGGTGCTATCGCTAACTTCCCATTAGGTGTTGCCCACATCATTGGTGATGCCACTAACGTCTTGGATGCTTTGGCTCACAATGCTGCTGATGCCGCAGCTACTGCTGGTGGTGCCGTTGCTGGTGTTCCATTAGCTATTGGTCACGTTGCTGGTGATGTTGCAGGTGCTGCTGGTGGAATTGCTCCTCGTGGTCTCCCAGTCGTTGGTGACCTTCCAGTCATTGGAGGTCTCCCAGTCGTTGGTAACGGTGGTTCTACTGGTGGTCTCCCAGCCGTTGGTGGTTTCCCAGCTGCCATTGCTGATGCCGCTAAGAACGTTACCGGTACTATCGCTAACTTCCCATTAGGTGTTGCTCACATTATTGGTGATGCAACCAACGTCTTGGACGCTTTGGCTCACAACGCCGCAGACGCCGCAGCTACTGCTGGTGGTGCCGTTGCTGGTGTTCCATTAGCTATTGGTCACGTTGCTGGTGATGTCGCTGGCGCTGCTGGTGGAATTGCTCCTCGTGAACTCCCAGTCGTCGGTGGTGTCCCAGGTGCTGCTGCTGATGCTGCTCACACCATTACTGGTGCTATCGCTAACTTCCCATTAGGTGTTGCTCACATTATTGGTGACGCTACCAACGTTTTAGATGCTTTGGCCCACA
This sequence comes from Kodamaea lidongshanica (nom. inval.), assembly GCA_030562865.1. NCBI lineage: Eukaryota > Fungi > Ascomycota > Pichiomycetes > Serinales > Debaryomycetaceae > Kodamaea > Kodamaea lidongshanica (nom. inval.). The sequence continues at coordinate 5,090 of JAKUAJ010000197.1, forward strand.
ACGCCGCAGACGCCGCAGCTACTGCTGGTGGTGCCGTTGCTGGTGTCCCATTAGCTATTGGTCACGTTGCAGGTGATGTTGCAGGTGCTGCCGGTGGAATTGCCCCTCGTTCCATTGGAGACTTTGCATCTACTGAATTCAACTCTGCTATTGCCGCTGCTATGCGCGCAAACAGTGCCACTGAAACCATCTCTACTGCTTAAGTGGAAGCATTATTCCCACATTACAGTTGAACAAGTCAAGGTGGTCAACTGTCCTTATCTCTCACCTTGAACGGCTTTTTAGCTCAAGATTTGCTGATTATTATGGTCAAGAATATATAGTCACACATCTCTTTGGCATTTTATAGAGGGGTTGCCCAAATTTATATATTATAAAGAATAAAAATTTCACATTAAAATTTTCTGTAATATATACTGATGATTAGCTTTCACAATTAGTCTTTTTAATGAGTTATTCAAGAGATTGGGTATCATGTTCTTGAAAGAATGCGTAGGTCAATATTCAAGTGTAGTATCGGAAGGTATCACTTGACTGCTAGCTTATTAAATAATAACTGCCAATGCTACGGCTCACTAGGACTGACAATTCCAAAACTTAATAAAACTGCAGATTTATACTGACGTTGAATATTGTCTATTTAAAACCTGTACCGCTCAATTAACGCTGTAACAGACGCAGTGTTAAATGATTAAGATTAATGTATTTGTAATGTATATTTGACTATTAAAGATTTGCATTTGAATCAATTGTTCGTGCAATCATCAGATTACTTTGTAATGTTTACGATCTACAAGTGATGTGAGTCGACACTTGCACGCTATTCAGTTTGAATCAGTCCCTGGCCATATTTCAACCAAGCAGGAACCCACGACAAAATCGACAGCACCAAGGTAATGCTATTGAGCGTTTCGAGCTGAATACGTTCCTGACTAAAAACAAAAATGCAATCAGGATGTACGCAGATCATGGAAACGAAACCATTACTCAAAGTCAAAGTCGAAATCAGTCTCTTGAGGTTCCTTCAGCTCAGGGCCCAGATTGTCATCGGATATGTTTCCCCATTCATCCACGTTGTCATCAGAAATGTTTTCCCAGGAATCTGGGGCTGAAACATTGTTCTTATCGTTTTTGGAAACGTACTGTTTGTCAGAGGTTTCATTTTGTATGTCATCAGGGTCATCGGAGATGTTTCCCCATTCGTCGTGATTGTCGACTGGTTCATCTGGATCATCGGAGATATTGTCCCATTCATCAGCCTTTTTGTTATCATCTTGAATATTTTCGCATTCGTTGTTCTCCACGTTATCATCGTCATCTGATATGTCATCCCATTCATTATCCTGTATACTATTGTCATTTTTATCGTTTATATTAGCAACTGGTGAGCTTGGTACATTCATAGCATCTATCACGGGGTCATTCTGCACCAGGCTGTTAGCATCCAGATTCATATACAGTTCATTGGCATTCAGAACCACGTTCGGGTCATTTGAATTCAGAACCACGTTCAGGTCATTGGCATTCAGAACCACGTTCAGGTCACTTGCATTCAGAACCACGTTCAGGTCATTTGCATTCACATCCACATACAGCTCATTTAACAGGTTGTTATATTCATCATTCAGATCCACAGAGCGGTCCGCTTCCTCCTTCAATCGCTTCAACTCGTTCTCAATATCTTCTCTGGAAAACACAAACTTCAACTCATCGCAATGATCCATCAAAGTTTGAATACGCTGTGTAGAATCAACCCCTGTGGTTGATTTTTGGAGCAATAAGCATAAGATCAATTGATAATAGAAGACACCATCTCTGTTGTATGGGGGTTCCAATAAAAGTGCCTCGAGACGTTCCCGCGCCTCCTTGTACTGACCACGGCTTATTGACAGCCATAACAGCAGTGCCACATGTATAGGCGGAGTCAGCTTGGAGCCTGTACGCCAAGCGGGCGCCGAAGTTGCCAGGTAATTTGCCGAGTTCAATTTAATGTGAGTTTTTGAGTTGAATGTTGTTGCAAGCCATTTGTAGAATCTGTCTTCAGCTTGTGGGCCTTTGTAATTCCGTAGAATTTCAACTGCTATTGGCCAGATAGATCGTAAATCCACCTGTGGAATTCGAACTAAGATGCAGAGAACTTTGTATGCAATTGACCAATTCTTGCGTAGAACGTTTAAATGAAGGAGAGTCTGTAGATTCAAGGTATTATGCTTGGGTAGTGAGTTGACTGTTGTGAAGTTGTCTATGGGGATAATTTCCGAACCGTTAGTAAGGATGACGAAGTTTTGTTTCTGCAAGTCCGAACTCGTGTCGAACTCTGCCATGAGACTATTTAGTCGTTGTTGCGTGTAGTCATCGTCACTATCCAGATCTTCATCGATCTCGTCGATCTCGTCGAGTTTGTCTTTTGTGAGTTCTCTTATGTGTGTTTCAACGTTTAAATTGGGGTATTCATGCCATAATTCATAGGTTTCTTGAGGCTTTTGATGGCGGAAGTGTCTGGTGATGGCATCCAAAGTTTTCGATGAAACTTTTTTAGACCGCTCGATTTGCTTGAGCTTTTGGATCGATCGATACTTTGTAATGATCTTATTAAAACTAAGATTAGTTTCTTTTCTGGTTGTAGCCCTTCTAGTTGTTATTTCTTCAAACATCAAGCATTCGGGTATGAAAATTCCCGAAGAGGCTGCGAACAAATTTTGGAAAAGTACTGAGAAAATCAGGATAGATAAGTCAACAGGCTTTCATCTACATGATCAACACTCTAGGAGTGATTGAATTTATCAATGTATTGGATGCGTCATGGTTCCTTATCATGTATCAGATATTTTTAAGGCAAATGATATAATGAGTGTGAGTATGAGTATGAGTATGAGTATGAGTATGAGTATGAGTATGAGTATGAGTATGAGTATTACGAATCGAGCATTGAGTATTTGAATACTGAGAATTTGGTATGATCATTTGCTCCTTCGTCTATTGAATTATAAAATTACTTTCAATCCCCTAATCACTCACTACACTCGCTTCGCTCGTTTGTCAAGGCGGGTTCGATTTGTGAATAACCTTGCAATAGAGTAGATGGGTGCATAAAGTGTGTCGAAGAATGTTTGATTGTTATTTGGCTACATGAAGTCTGTCCTAGGGGATATTTTTGCCTGTGCTCTCTCAGTATCAATATGAGGCAAGTGCATCAGACTCACTATTACCGTTGAATGTTCTTAATTGAAGTCACCTATAAAATTCAACCAGAAAGAATATCGTACTAGCACACTTGAAACAATGTCATATTAAAAACACTTGCAACACCATCATATTTACAACACTTTTTCACCATATTCACAAAACTTGCTACACCAGCACATTACTGATATCAAACAAAAGGTTCAAAACAAAACCACAAATGTGGCCAGTCCAAAAAGACATCAGCAAAACCACAGAAACAAAGCTGCTGTGAGTATGGTGTGCAAATAAAAGCTCATGTACATCGCTTCTTTGATCGCCAAAAGAAGCTTTGTGAAGGTAAATCTTAATTGTATGGTTCAACTCACAGTGCATACCGTCTTGACTGATCACAGGGTGCATAATTTGAGAATGTTCACCACGTATCCAGGGCAATACGATTTACAATGTGGAGATTGGAGTAGGATCCTGGCGAGTTGGTGAGCTCAACTTCGTTTAACTTGAAAGTGTGGAGATTTGAGTATGATCCTGGCGTGTTGGTGAGATCAACTTCGTGTCTATTGAAAGTCTGAAGATTTTATTAAAGCCCATACTTTGAATAGAGAATTAGAGGGAGGGGGGATTTGTAAGCGCTTGCAATGCTTTGTAATTTCTCCTATTGTTAGCGTAAACGTTGACCACGGTAGATCTTTAAGATATCGGGTATTTTTTGCCAGCTATTTATATCTTCACGCAGATTAACTTGGCATTCACCGAGCTCTGCATGTACATGTTGCACAGAAGAGCTTGGCCTGATGCTTGATTGGAGGGTTGTTTGAATGGAAATTTTCATGTAAAATGAATGTGACTGAAGAATGCCCTCTGATTCTGTATCAGTTGATTACAAATAGCAAGCACTGTAAATGTGGACTCATAAGGAGTATTCTTTAAAGTATCAAACTAGAGTTGGCTCATTACAGACTCACTAATGGTTTATTATATTCATTTTGCCACTTTCATGTTCAACCAAAAGGATCAAATAAGAGCTCGTGCTCCAGGACGCACATGAGCTGAGTCATCAAAAATACTTCAGCACTCGCTTTGCAGTAAATGCATGAACTGAGTTACCAAAATATAATACATCACCCGCTTCGCTTCTTTTGTTTAGGAGTGAGCTTTGAATTCAACTTGAATTTGCAAAAGCTAAACAGAGTTTTAAGCAGAAATTGGGGTAGCGTAGCAAGTTAGTGAGCGATTTGCTTGCGAGTTTAGGAATGATTTTAGAGTCATTTGAAACTGCCTATCTGTCCTAGCTAAAGAGAATATTGTAACTAATAAATTACATTCCACTTGGCTCCTTAAAGTAATCGTATGATCAAGTAAAAACCATAGAGCCATATGAATTAAAACCATTATAACCAGTACCAAGCTAATACGAAAGAAATAATGTCTGTAAAACAATAATGGCTTCTAATGCAAGTGCTGCGAGGCAGTACTATGAGTGCTTGATTCAAGTATAACAATTGGGCTTGATTCGAGTATAACAACTGGACTTGATTCGAGTATAACAACTGGAATTGATTCGAGTATAACAATTGGGCTTGATTCAAGTATAACAATTGGGTTTGATTCAACTATACCAATTCGGCTTGATTCAAGTATACCCATTGGGCTTGATTCAAGTATAACAATTGGTCTTGATTCAACTATACCGATTGGGCTTGATTCGAGTGGTACACGCAAAAGAGTACCCTCTGTGATGCTGTGTATTGGATAAAGAAATTAGTTGTGTCGCCAAAAGGCGATTAATCTGTGTCACTACAAGCGCTGTGTCACCTGAGAGACATTAGTTGTGAGTTGTATCACCACAAGAATTAAGCCAGTATTTAAATCACTCAAATCAAAGAGTTCGCTAGTCATAAGAATTCGCTAGTCATAAGAATTCGCTAGTCATAAGAGTTTGCTAGTCATAAGAGTTCGCTAGATAAGAGTTCGCTACTCAAAAAAATTCGCTACTCACTCACTCGCTTCGCTCGTGGCTAATCACTTTCCATCATTATTCATACACACTTAATCTTAAAAATCACGCTACAAATATCATACTCTTGTTCATTATTTGCCAAACTATATACACAGCATTAGAACATACCAGGCATGCCAGGCATACCTTGTGGGGCGGCAGCAGGAGCAGCAGCAGGTTGTGGAGCGTCAACGATGGCACACTCGGTAGTTGCAAGCAAAGAGGCAACACCACTTGCATCCATCAAACCATTCTTGACAACTTTGAATGGATCAATGATACCAGCAGCAATCATGTCTGTGAATTCGCCCTTAGCGGAGTCGTAACCCTTGTTGAAATCTGGTTCGTCGTAAACCTTTCCAACAATCACGGCACCTTCTTCACCGGCATTTTCGATGATTCTACGGGCTGGCTTGGTGATTGCTGACTTGATGATGTCAACACCCAACTTTTGGTCAAAGTTACCAGCACTCTTCTTAACTTCATCCAAGATACGGGATGCTTTGATCAAAGCAGTACCACCACCTGGTAAGATACCTTCTTGGACAGCGGCTCTGGTTGCGTTCAAAGCATCGTCATAACGATCCTTCTTCTCACCCACTTCAACTTCGGATGAACCACCAACCTTAATGACGGCAACACCACCACTCAATTTGGCTAATCTTTCCTTCAACTTTTCTTTTTCGTACTCACTAGTCACAGCATCATCGATGGTGCTTCTGATTTGTTCCACTCTGCTTTGAATGTTTTCTTTGGATCCTTCTCCGTTAAGAACCACAGTGTCTTCTTTGGTGATGGTGATAGATGCAGCAGATCCCAAAAGATCAACGGTTGCGTTTTCTGGCTTCAAGTCCAATTCTTCGGTGAACACGGTACCACCAGTTAAGATGGCAATATCACCTAAAGTGTTCTTTCTGTTGTCACCAAAGCCTGGAGCCTTGACAGCACAAACTTGAACTTGGCCTCTTAACTTGTTTAAAATACAAGCAGCGAGGGCTTCACCGTCAATGTCTTCGGCCAAGATCAATAAAGGTCTTCTGGTTTGGTTTGATAATTCTAATGATGGTAAGATTTCTTGAATGGAGCTAAGTTTCTTTTCACTAAGTAAGATCAATGGGTTCTCGAATTCCACTTTACCTGTTTTGGTATTGGTGATAAAGTATGGAGAAATGTAACCACGGTCAAATTTCATACCCTCAGTAACTTCCAATTCGTCTTCCAAAGTCTTACCTTCTCTCACGGTGATCACACCTTCTTTACCCACTTTTTCCATGGCTGAAGCCAATAAGTTACCAATGTGGCTGTCACCATTAGCTGAGATGGTGGCGACTTGTGCAATTTCTTCCGAGGTGGTGATTTCTTTCTTATTTTCTTGTAAGAATTGAACAACAGCTTCCACGGCAGCTTGAGAGCCTCTTCTCAAGTCCATTGGGTTACATCCAGCGGCAACGTTTTTAACAGACTCAGTGAAGATGGATCTACCCAACACAGTGGCGGAGGTGGTACCATCACCAGCAGATTCGTTGGTTCTGGAGGCAACTTCTTGAAGAAGCTTTGCTCCCAAGTCTTCAAACTTGTTTTCAAGAGTAATAGAACGGGCAACAGTAACACCATCTTTGGTAATTTTTGGAGCACCAAATTGCTGTTCGATCAAAACGTTACGACCTTTAGGACCCAAGGTGACACTAACGGCATCGGCCAAGGTGTTGACACCTTTCAAAAGGGCGGCTCTGCCTTCAACTCCAAACTTGAGCTCCTTGTGAGAGGCATGTCTGACAAAGGAAAGTGCAGTCTTGTTAATAGATGGACGGGTGGTTCTCAACATGGTGAAAATATTTTTCGGGTGGGTGAGGGCGTTTTTTTATCACTGCGATTGGTTTTTTTTCTATGGGTTTCTTTGGTGTTCCACAAAGTATGGCAATGAAGACGGGAACGTGGGAAGAATAATGATAGCATGGGAAGAGAATACAGAGGTTTGTTGTAGTGGTTTGAAGATGATTTACGAGGCTTTTTGATGGTTGGTGTTTGAAGATGATTTACGAACACCTTAGATGCTTGATATTTATAGAGTATATCAAAGCTTTCTAGATGGCCTAAGTTGATGGTTGGGGTGTAAAGACCAAAAATTGGCAAGCTACGTTTCTTCCACAAGCAAACCTTCCTGATTGAAATTCAATGATAAGCTATTTTGTGGAAAATCATCAGTTATTGTGTTTTGATTTTTCCCCCACGAAAGAATGGCTGCAAATACGATAGTATACTCCAAGACAATTTTTCATTACACCTATAGGGCCCTGGAACGGGGCTTTTATTCTTTTGTGAGTTCAAAATCGATTACTCAGAAATCAAGATGACTGCAAATAGTATACCCCAGCTTTAAAATGTACCTAAGGAGCTATGGCTTTTTCGTTTCAAGTACTCAATAACCAAGAACGAGGTGGTGCACGACAAGAATCAAGACATTCATCTTTCTGAACATCTTTGAATTTGATTTGATAAACCATATCTTGGGAATTGTATAGGCTTACACTTGTCTTTAAACTGAAAAATCAATATTCACTACAAGCTTTCATCTCTACAGAGGCAGATGCTATAATCTGGATGGTGTTTTCACACCAACAAAATTTTTTCAGAAAAGGCAACTTGTCCGAGTGGTTAAGGAGAAAGATTAGAAATCTTTTGGGCTCTGCCCGCGTAGGTTCGAGTCCTGCAGTTGTCGTTTTTTTGTTGTTCTTCATTGTAATTTATAATGTACATTGGGAATGACCTGCTACCCTGAAGCACAACCAAGACTTTGAAAAGCCATGTTTTGTAATTATCTGTTCCATGTATCAGGTTTATGAGAAAATCGTTTCCATCGTTCTTTCAAGCAATTCACCATTGAACTGACTGTATATACATTAGCTATCTTTCTGGCTAAATCAGAATTAGTTATTGAGAATGCCATCTGAGATAGAGCATGCTCAGGTCACCTCATGATAATGCCTGCAATTGAAAAATCAAAAATGGGCGTGTGGCGTAGTTGGTAGCGCGTACCCTTAGCATGGGTAAGGTCTCGGGTTCGATTCCTGACTCGTCCAAACTTTTTCCAACATGATCATATTCACTTTTTACTCCAACATGACTATTGATTAACCCACTGTTGTTTTGTTCGAAATGAAAGTATACCTTTCAACGGTATTTAACTTTTTCATTTCATAGGCGAATCTCATGGATAAATCACACCTTAATACTTGGGCTTGATTTTCACTTAAAATCACCCATCAATAAAAGTCGTAGTACGCACAAAGGAACGACGAGTAGTAAATATCCTGTTTGATTAATTATACTTGACTTCAACTTCAAATGCAAGTTGTGTATTGCAAATTGCAGCATCACAAAGAATTTTGTGTATTGGCTTTATTTCGAGAATTTCATCCAAAACCAATCAATGACAAATCCGTTTGGAAGCAGAATGCAATCACATATTGATTGCTGATTCATTGAATAATTTAATTGCGAAACCAATCATGCGAGAGTTATATTTCATAGTTATTTTTGGAGGAGGCTGCAAGTGAATCACCGCGCAAAGTAATTATGAGTGGTAAAAGGGTTATTATGGTAATAGAGAGATAGATGGCAACCAGTAGTCTCCAGTGCCAGATTTCAGTACCAACTCCCGTGCCAGACTTCCGTGCCAGAGTCCAGTTCCAGAGTCCAGTGCCAGAATCCAGTGCCAGAGTCCAGTGCCAGAGTCCAGTGCCAGAGTCCAGTGCCAGAGTCCAGTGCCAGAGTCCAGTGCCAGAGTCCAGTGCCAGAGTCCAGTGCCAGAGTCCAGTGCCAGAGTCCAGTGCCAGAGTCCAGTGCCAGACTCCCGTGCCAGACTCCCGTGAACGTTTGTAGACCCACCCACTCACTCACTCACTCACTACTCACTCACTACTCACTCACTCACTCACTCACTCACTCACTCACTCACTCACTCACTCACTCACTCACTCACTCACTCACTCACTCGCTTCGCTCGCTTCGTTCGTTCGTTCGTTCGTTCGTTCGTTCGTTCGTTCGTTCCCTACATCAAATCATTTCAATATTTATTAAATACTTCTCTCTTGCAAAACTCACTCGCTCACTACTCACTCGCTCACTACTCACTCACTCACTCGCTTCGCTCGCTTCGTTCGTTCGTTCGTTCGTTCGTTCGTTCGTTCGTTCGTTCGTTCATTGGCAATTCAGAGTCAATAAGTTATGTTACTACTCTGAGATGATACCGAGCTTCTCCAGTTTTGATCCAAAACATCCAAAGCATCATAATCGTTCTTCTCCTCCTTTTTGGCCTCCTCCATCAATGGCTTAATACACAGCCATCCAGACTCTGTACGAAAGTGTCTAGCTAAGGCGTCGCTTCGTGCAAATTGTCTACCACAACCCCATTTTGTTCCATCCTTGAAGTAACCCTGGCATTTGAATTCCTTGACACCTTGGTGAAGTAACTCATGTCTGCGTTGGTCATGTTGACGAGCGAATTTTTTTGGGCATTTGGAACACAGGAATGGTTTCTCCTTGGAGTGAGTTCTCATATGCGATTTCAAGTTGTATTGCTTGTGGAAAACCTTTCCACACATTGTACATGGGAACTCTTCTCCTCCAACGCTTGCAAATGATGTACTGACCAGCTTTCTTTTGCGTTTCAACGTGGGCAGCACTGTATACGACACCAAGGATGAGTAATCAATAGGCGTTTCGTTTGGTGTTGGTATACATGAGGTTTCGTAAAAATGCGGTACAACAGCGTAGTTGTTGATATAAGGAGTGTAATATGTATACACATTACTTTGGTATCCCCCTTGTTGTATTGGCCAAACGGTATATTTATCGTGTTGACTAATATTCATTCCATGAGGAATGATATTTGGTTGGCTTTCACCATGAAATTGTCCTTGACCTTGAAGTTGACCTTGAAGTTGACCTTGACCTTGACCTTGACCTTGATATATTGGATTATATGGTCCAATGTATGATTCTGGGTAAACTTGCATATTCACTTGATCGTCATTACCCCCTATTATTGTCAAATTTTGATATTGACCACCTGAATAAACACCTTCCCCTTCAACCTTGACCGATCTATGCACCCCTTGGCTATGATTATCACTTTCAGCCCGTTGCACATGTATAGGACCCTGACTTGGCACAGAAAACTGGTATAATGATTCCATCTTTTTGCTTGGCACAATTAACTAAAACGCAAAAAAAACTCTTGGCATTTTTATTGATCGGGATTTTGTGAAATATATATGAGAATTTTTTCGTATTGTGATATTTTATCGTTCACTCCCGGGCTGAGCTTTTCGCTTGTGAATTGTAATATAGTTTGATGACTTGCATCAAGTTGTGAAGCACTGTGTATGAGTGATTTTAAAGCTATCAATTCCATATGATGTTTGAATGATGAAATTCAACTCTATTCTTTAAGCAATTATGATGGGTATATGATGGGTACGCATAAAATAGATTCGAAAAGAAATGTACTTTGTTAATCCTTGATTCGCAGTATGTTGATTCGCAGTATGTTCATGTATGCTGATTCACAGGGTACTGATTCACAGATTCATACTGATTCATTCATGCTGATTCACAGATTTATGCTCACTCAGTCTCATGCTCATTCAATCTCATGCTTATTCAGTCTCATGCTCATTCAGTCTCATGCTCAGTCTCACTCTTGTGATTTTACATTTCCGAAACCACTCGTTATTGCGTTTCAAAAGATTTCTTTTTCCAACGATAATAACTTTGCTGATTTCAACTCGGATATCCAAAAAGTTTCCCTCACTATCTACATATCACCTATCCATCACCTACTCGTATATTCACGTCAATAACCTCTTTGTTCCGATCAATCCAACCTTTTCTTCGCTTAGGTTGCAGGGCCAAGAAAAAGTTTGCTTTATTCAATACCTTGCGGCATGGGTGTTTCATGCGCGCCACAAAAATATTCCATCAGGGCCCGTGACTATTGTTACCTCAAATAAAAAAGTGGTTTAACAAAACGCATAGATTGAATGGTTTAGGAAAAGAAAATAGAGCGTTACCATTCTATTAATAATAATTAATACATATCAAGTAGCTATATTAATCAAAACTAAACGAAAAATCCCATGATTACCAAAACTTGCTTGTGCAAGCAATCAAACTCGGCTAACATGTGAATAGCCATAAAAGCAGTGATCCTTTGTCATGGTTCAAAACCAGGGTGCAGTGATAGTCTCGGAATTCCAAGTAACCTTTCCCGGGCTGTGCCGATAAGGTGATTGTATGGTAGCTTCAAGTTGACGTGAGATGGTTAGTATTTTTTTGTGGCACAGCTTATCATCACTGTAAGAGAAGTACTTTGATTGGTTCATGATTGAATTAAATCACTCATTTCACAGAATCATCAGATTTGTTGGCATGATTGTTTTCGTAAAAGACGACAACTTTGGATCAATGTAGAGCCATCAAGGTGTTATGAACAAGGTGTTATGAACAAGGTGTTATGAACAAGGTCTGATGAACAAGGTCTGATGAACAAGCTCTTGATAATCAGTGAGTAAATTTTTGGAACGTATACTATGGTTATCGTTTCTGAGTAAACTAGTTATCAATCAAATTCAATAGTTGAATGTTACTTGATTCACAATATATTGATATGCTATTCGGCAATTCATTAGTCACGCACACTGGTTAATTCCATTCAATCGACATGACCTCATTTTACTCAAATAAGCAAGTTACTCCGTCAAATTCGCTCCTAGTAAACATACATGAGACGGAGATGTGATGATAAAAGGCGTAAGCTAAACAAATCAGTACAAGAACAAATTCGAACGAGCGAAGCGAGTGAGTGAGATATTCCTATATTCTTATATACTTGTATTGTATTTTCTTCTTACAATTTTATTCTCTTAAATAATCTCAATGGTTAAAGCAACATCAATAAGGTAACCACCAACAAACCACCAACAAACCACCAGACAACTGGTAATCACCATTATCATTCCACCTCTTGTGCATTCACTTGAATGCCCACGGGTTGAATAATTAGCTTAAACTTTATTTTAAACCTAGTTCTTTATCGTATACTTGCTTATAAACTTTTTCACCATGATAACCATTGCTGTTTCTTGTGGTGCTATATATTATAGCGGCATTTGGTTGACGGTGTGCTACATATTTTGCTGCAATTACCGCAAATATAGAACCTTTTTTGGTCAAGTCAACATGATGAGGAAGTAAGGTACTTTCTTAACATGATACTGATGGTGTATTCTCAAGCATGATACTGATAGTGCTTTCTCGAACATGATTTTTAAGGTGCTATCTCATACACGACACTGATGGTGCATTCTCATACATGATACTAAAGGTGCTATCTCAAACATGGTTTTAACGGTACCCACCATATTTAACAAAACCAGACAGATAGCTTAGCCATTTTGTCAGAATATCAATCTTTAAACTAAAAGTATGCCCTAGGTTCATACTTGCATCATTTCGCAACAGAGTGTTTTAGTATCAAGTTCAGCCCTAGAAAGTGATCGATAAAACCTAAATGAATGCCCTAAACAAAACACATGAACACACACAAGACTCCATAGCTGAGTACTACGTCTATCCTTTTAGTCAGGTGGCTTGTCATCTTGGAATTTTGAGCACTGAGAAAGAATCATTTGAGCCATGATAACGAATCTCCTGGGTCGATTTTCATGTTAATCAAAAAATTATTTCACAAGATATCCAGATGCTCTGGAAATGCAGAGATCAAGCTTGTAGCTTTACTAGATATTGCTGTATTTTTTGCACTTCTGATTGGCTTGAAACAAACGGTATTCTTACAAAGGAATTGAAGTGAAGCTAGAAGGTTTTTCCGAACATTATTTGGAAGTTATCCTGGAAATGGCACTTTAAATGTATGCGAGTCATGATATGATGGCCTTCACGAAAGCATATCTCTTACTCGAAGTTAAAAGAGTGTACATTGCAATATAAGACTTGCATGGGTATTTGATGCACCATCTTGGTTATGGTATCCGATAATGAGAATGATATATTAAAGTTAGCTTTCACGATTTCGATTGTCTGGCTGAATTTTGTGATGAATCAAGTATATAGCTGGGGAACGTCAAATGACGGCATTCATGAAGGGAGATGTTTATATGCAAGCCTCTAGCACTATGACTCCAGGGGATGAGTTCAAGCAGTAGAATAAGTTTAATGTGTTCTTGTGTCGACATTGATTGGAAATTTACATGGCATAACCATTTACGCAATGTCAACCAAAGTCCGACCATCAGAGTACTCTCAAACATCAAACGTCTAGATCGTTCTGAGTGGGGAGTAGTTTAAATCAAGTTAAACTCAAAATTGAGTTGATGGTCAAATGGTCCGCCAGCTCTTACAGGTGATTAAATCACTAACGAGCGAAGCGAGTGAGTGAGTGCGTGAGTGAAAGAGTGAGTGAAAGAGTGTGAGCGAGTGAGTGAGTGCGAACTTTGAGTGCGTGAGTGAGTACGTGAGAGAGTGACACACTTCTTGATTCAACAAACTCGCTTCACTCGTTTGTGAGTGAGTGCGAACTTTGAGTGCGTGATTGAGTGCATGAGAGAGTGACACACTTCTTGATTCAACAAACTCGCTTCGCTCGTTTGTGAGTGAGTGCATGAGAGAGTGACACACTTTTTGATTCAACAAACTCGCTTCGCTCGTTTGTGAGTGAGTGCATGAGAGAGTAGCACACTTCTTGATTCAACAAACTCGCTTCGCTCGTTTGTGAGTGAGTGCGTGAGAGAGTAGTACACTTCTTGATTCAACAAACTCGCTTCGCTCGTTTGTGAGCGCACTAAAGACTCTCGTTGATCAAGTGTTCATTATCAGGCTTTGTCATAATACAACTAACCATCTGTTTGTCAAAGTCCCAATTTTGTGTAACACTTTATGCCATATTATAGCCAATACCCTAGAAGTATGTATATCTTTGAGTTATCAAACCCATTATCGAATGAGACGATTCTTTGCATGGACGGCATTTAATTTGCTTGTTTTCATCACTTCGCTCTCTACATTAATGCTCACAGATAACCACCAATCGACAATTAACCCAATGCTTCAGGCATTCATCGATGCTAGAGGCCAGCATTTGACAACCTTCCAAACGTTCAAGAAAATCAAACCAAAAGACCTCACCCGAAACGGGATCATTAAAGTGAACTCAACCAACTCGTACATAGTCAACTCACTCTTGTCGCAAAATGCAATGGATGCCTCACATAAACCGTCTTTGAGGAATTTGATAGCCACTTCGTATTATGGTGGATTTGTCGAAATCAGCTATCAGAACTCACTGATACAAACTAGCATATCACCATGGACTCCTGTTGGACCACTTCGTAAGAACTTGGCCAATACCACTGGGACCTTTAGCCAAGCTTGGAGTATGTCTACTAAAACAGGTTCTGAAGTCTCCTTCACCATCAATCAGTTCCCAATATCACCAGGACCCAAGGCTCGAGTACACTCGCAAGTGAGCTTAAGCGTTGGTGGTAAAATGGAATGCATCATTGGTCCCTATCAGATTTTGCAGTTTATGATTATGGCCGAGACAACCACCTGGTTGGGGATTCGAAAAAGAAATGTTTTTATAACAAGGAATTGGAGGGGCAAGAAGGTTATTTCATGTGATGAATGGGAGGATGTAGCTCCTGTTGTTGGTGTTAAAGATGCTAGTATTAGAAACGCATGTATTGTGAGTTCCAATAATGAGACAATTAGAGTGCCGCCTTTGGATTTTTAATGTACATGATGTTTGTCATATTCATGATATTAAGAGTGATTGTGAATGCAAATTTCAATCATACATATATTTAATCATTTAGAATCAAACTAAATACTATCAAACAGTGATCGCAGCAGTATATATACCATGTTAACATTAAAAGTCACTTCGCAGAGCAGTAATACATCTTCCTCTGTACAGTTTAATTGTCACTCTCTTTTAACAAACGTAATATGAACAAGAACAAGTTGACGATATCCAAATACAACTGGATACATGACAAAATCTCGTCATCTAAATGAGCAGTTTTCATGATGATTTGGGTATCAATAACAATGTAAAGACTGAAGATAAGAGCCCCAGCAATGGAATAGAATTTTGAAAAGCCAGACAGGGTAGGCAAAAAAATCAGGATAAAAGAAACCATTATTAAAGCGTAGAGACCAATACCCAAAATACCTTGCCAGTCTGTAAAGTCATACTTTGTTTGGAAGGCAAACAAAGTTAAACCTATGAAAACCACTGTTGTAATGAGAACGGCTTCAATCACCAATTCGGACTCTATGAGAGAGGTGGACACTCCAAGAGAGTACGACTCGGCCAAAGTAAAAGCAGCCAATAAGAAAAGGTTGCTTGGGTACAGCCTTGCTTTGAATTGAAGGGCGATGATTAAGCCAATGGTGGCAAAGAAGGAAACAAAAAGAAGCCAAGTGTTGTTCAAGGCCCATTCCTGAATGCCGCTGTGAGATCTAATGACGTAGCCCACAATCAATGTCCCCATCAATTGCAACGTTAAGAGTGAATACACCTTGCGGACAAACATTTGTCTAATTGGCAATTCACTCAGTCCCACATTCACAGAGTACTTGAAATCGTCTGGCACATTGTCGCCCGCACTTCTTTCCTCAGCTTGGTAGCTGGGAGGGTGAACCGGTGCTGATTCCGGTTCTTGAGGTAATTGTGTGTATCCTTGAGACATAGGGGAAGGGATAATTGTTTGATTATGTAACTTCTTTGCTACTGCGTGAGGGTAGTTTTGATTATGTAAGCGAGAAAATGGAGAGGCTGAGTGATGAAAGGTAAGGTTTACGATGTGTAGGTGATAATGATCTTTTGGAATACGAAAAGTTTTGCGATGTTAGTTCTTGGAAGATTTGATTAGTTCATACACTAACGTGAATTCAAATATATGATGTAGCGAACTGGGAAAACCAACTGGTGCGATAATGAGAAGTTGCCATACAGTTCCACTTGACGTATGTCAAACCTGTAGTTACTCTTTTATTGCTAACTCACCTTGTTGGTAGTGTGTGTGCTTGATGGTCAAAGCGACTGCTACAGAATATTTGGATAACTCATTAGTTTACTGTAGAAGAAATGCATGTAGAGTTTTTACTCTTGGTATTTAGGCTGATTTCAAGCACCTATTTTTGATGGTTTCTTTTGGCTAACCAAGTGTAGTTGGCCGAACGAACGAGCGAACGAACGAGCGAACGAACGAGCGAAGCGAGTAAGTGAGTGAGAGAGAGAGAAAGAGAGAGAGATAAAGTGAGAGAAAATGAGATAAAGTGAGTGAAAATGAGAGAGAGTGATAGAAAATGAGAGAGTGAGAGAAAATGAGAGGGTGTGAGAGAGAGTGAGAGAGAGTGTGAGACAGTGTGAGAGAAGACAATGCTATTGAATTGATATTAATTTTGATGAATCCAATACTAATTGCAATGATTTGAACACTAATCTCTATGACTTCGATACCATTTTCTATAATTTCAATACCAGCTTTATGTCCATTCACGATGGTCTTTGAAGAACACACAATGGTATTTTTTGGATTGGTTTGAAAGAGGTACGCTGGATTTGATCATCAGATGTGATTCCTAAAATTCTTTATACTTTTAGTTATTGGCTGACGAGTAATGAAAACTACAAAATAGACTATTGGTGATTAAATAACCAATGGCGCTCAAATAACGAATAACTTCAAACTCTTTATTGAAGAATATAAATCTCATCCTCAATCAAAATCTAAGGCTGGTCTGCGTAGTCACTGCCGCGAACGAGCGAAGCGAGTGAGTTTGTGAGGTTGTGAGTTATGGCTCTATTGAGTTTGTGAGGTTGTGAGTTATGGCTCTATTGAGTTTGTTCGCTCGTTCGCCACACATCGTCAACATGATGATAATATCACATCTAAGCAGACCCAAGGCCATTATTTTCATAGTGGCATTTGTAGTTTTCGAGTAGCTCTACTTATGCACGAAAATGAGCAGAGCTTTCATAGAGCTCGTACGTATTACGAATACAAATTGAGCTCATAAAGTAAACTTATCGCACAAACATGTTGATATAAATTTCCTTCAAAGTTTCGTGTTGCAGTTGTATGATTTCGGTTAATAATTTTTTTAAGCAGTTGGTGTAGGATAAATTTGACCTGGATAAGGAGGTGGATTTGATTGAATGGGTGAGGAATATAGAATGAGCGGGGTAGAGTGTGGTTGTGGTATGGGTTAACTAGGGGCTAGCTGACATGAAGAGTGTTTACTATGAAGGGGAAACCAGAAATGTTCACTATGAAGCGGACACAATGTTAATCTATTTGAGATTATATATTGAGATGTATCTTTCATGTGTTTTTTATATCTTTCATAGTACATCAACTACATATTCATGGTACATCTCTCAAAATCACGCACCATCTATTACAACATCTCTATTACACATCCATTAAAATCTTTATCACATAGACCTCACTCATAAAGCACAACGGAATCTCACCATACATTACACAGAAATCTCCCATACACGCACTCACTCACTCATGAAATCATGCATTCACGTACTCACGTGCTTACTCACTCACGAACTCACGCACTTGCGCACTCACTCACTCATGAAATCATGCATTCACGTACTCACGCACTAACGCACTCACTCACTCACTCACTCACTCACTCACTCACTCACTCACTCACGCACTCACTCGCTTCGCTCGTTCGTTCGCTCGTTCTTGGTAAGTGATCCCTGAAACTCGTTTGACAGTCATTGCCAAGAACAAGATTGTCAGTATATCGGAAAACCAAAAATCTCCCATGTACTTTTGGTTGTCACCCTCTGATGAGTATTTGAAATAGTGGGGTACACTTGGCATACGAACGAATAATTTGTGAGTATGCAAGTGATTTGAGCAAAAGTGTGATAGTAAGCTTAAAGACTATGATAGTAAAAAATGATAAGCTTAAGCTTGTAGATATGATAACACTTGCATAAGATATTAAAAAGTATACGATAAAAAAGTATACAAAAAGCATAGATAAAAGATAGATAAAAGCATAGACGTAAACATAAGCATACATAAGCATAGACGTAAACATAAAAGCATAGACGCATAAGCATAGACCCATACATAAGCATACGACAATCATAATCCATTTAACCCTTGACCATAACCATCATGGTACATTTACGCTTATCAGTTTCCCCACATTAGCCAGGTACCAAAATATGACACTAAAGGATGAAGCAATACTCGCAAAAGCGTGTTATGATAACGGTTATTATCAAAGCAAACTTATCAAATAGGAGATCATCGTAATTGGGGAATACGAAGATTGTGTATCAATTATAAACTTCCCGGGTAACCGCGTAGAGTGTGGTAGTTTTGTGTAACCAAAAGAGGATACGAGATGGATTGTTTAGAATGAAGGCACAATATAAAGAGACCACAAGGATTTTAAAAAAACGTTGATGCTGTGCATGACTATGCAACAATAAGAAAAAAACACACAAGCGATTAAAGAAGGTTAAAGAAGTTTTAATGAGTTTATAATATTGGTACCAAATGGATTAACGGATATGGGAATTTTTTGTCCGGCATAAACCTCAACACCAACACTTTAATCACAAAAGTTAAATGCAAGTGACGGAAGGCCAAACAAAAGCTTTTTAGTTCGACCCGAGTGCCGGATACTTTAATCACATACATTACGTGCATTCACTCCTGAGATTATATACAGTACGCACGATCTGACGCATAAAGAGAGAGCGTAGCAACCCATGTGGTAGCATGGAGGAATGTGCAGGAAAGTACAGAATGCGATAACCATCACCGTGGGATAGATTCAGAAAGCAAGAGATTAAGTGCAAGAGATCAAGTATTTTAAAGTTTAGGTTTTCAAAGCTTAGCTAAACTTGATCTTCAATTAAGCTTTACATGCAAGTTTTCCAAAGCGTTTTGCGCAGTTACGAACTGTCCTTGTAACTTTCCAATAAAAAGCAACAAAGCACACACAAAAAAAAAACCAAAAGTTTTTGATTAAATGAATCTATAAACAAATCTATAAGCGATACCCATGACCATCATCATTCATGACCCCAATGTGATGATCATCACACCCATTAAGAATCATTACTAAATCTCCTTTTAAACTTTCTTTTAAATTTTTCGAAATCATTCAGTTTGATAATCAGGCCAATTGATTTTGACCTTGTAAATTCATCAGGATAATCAAGGTCTGGAGTTGAAAGAGGAGACCTTGATTGAGGCAGACGAGGAGATACAGGGGACAATGGAGTTGCTTTATCTTTAGCATGTCGTATGAATTCATGATAAAGATTAATGAGGATATCTTCGTAAATGAAGCGCTGCAGTTGAATAACCAAATCATGTTTTGGAAGCTTTTCTCGTGGCATTTGCTTCTTTAATGAATATGGTAGATTAACTTCTGTTATTGAATCATGAAGAAAGAACTTGTCATATATACGATTCCATTCAATCATTGTTGGATGTTCCATATATGTAATCACATCGAGGATATATTGTAGATTTTCTACACAATGGATTGAGTTAAGGTAATGAATAAACTTGGCTTGTGTATAATTGGAGTTTGAAGGTGCATTGTTGTAGATGAGTTGTTCCAAGGAGGGTACTTCCTCCAACTTGGCTTGATTTGGCATATTCCTTTGAAAATCAGCGTAATCTCCAACTTATATATCCTATTTTTTTGTGCCGACTAGTATTTTTGGTTTGTATGACCAAAATGCGTGTGGGGTTAAACTGGCCGTTGGATCCCTGCATGTAGCTATAGTGCCACAACGTATACCCCTTTGATTATGCTTTACCTTGGTTACAATTCATTTACTTAAAATGATGCAAAACCATGTGTATATAGCCATAACAACTATATCATCTTTTCTAACTAATCTAAAGCACTTGATCAACCTTTAACCTCGTCTATGCCAAGGCGTCACATTTCTTTCTTACAAATTTCACAAACTGCAAACTCAACGTATCAACGAGATCCACAATCTTACACTAACGATAGCACAAACGTCTACATTCACAAACGTCTACATTCACAAACTTCTACATTCACAAACACCATCACCATCAGTAAAAATCTTCATCACCTTCAACAACAATCTGTATCACCTTCAACAAAAATCTTCATCACCTTCAACAAAAATCTTTTAACTCAAAGTATCCACATCAACTAAATCATTAACAAACCCTTATCAAACTCTCAACTAATCCTACACCACACTTGAATCTCTTACAAGATCATAGCCAAGCCACCAGGTTTCTTCTTTGCCAACGTTTGGTGTACAAAAGAATGTCCTGTTAATCGTACACAAAATCATCTTTCAGATGATCTTTTGCCAGAGTGTTACTTGGTGATAGTGTAATTGGTTGATAGTGACTTAGATAGTGTAATTGGTTGATGTTGTTAGTTTTGGTGAATTTTGGTGATTTGGCTTTTGACTTGGCTTGTGGCATTTGATAACTCATGACTTGATAACTTAACTTTCGTCTTTTGGTGCTGACTCTACAAAGTGTTCAACCCAATGTTCAACATTCTTTGTTCATCATATCACCTGAGTTTAGGTTGCCTCTATCCATGCAACTAACCCTCAATTGTCTAACGTCTGGAAAACGTTCTTATTACGTCATGTTGGGCTTATTACGTCATGTGCAAATAGTTATTGGTTAAACATTCTTGAGTGCCCATAATGACAAATTACGTCATGAAATACACTACATTCGGGTACATTATCAAACATCTTCAGGGTCTTGCTATGCTTGACTCTTCTTACAACTCCATTACTAAACTGTGGCTTTTCAGTGGTTTTGAGTATCAAAGTTTATTAGCGAAAATTCATACCATTAGTACGGAATGGCTAGAGGTATAATTCAGTCTAAATGGGCTAAATGTGACAGCTTGAAAAATGAGCACGTTTGTCAAAAAATCTATACTCACTCACTTACTCACTCACTTACTTACTCACTTACTCACTCACTCACTCGCTTCGCTCGTTTTATACACGGAATAATACTTAAGATTCGGGTAACCTGAACACACTAAACAGAATGAAGATTCAACTATCTACACAGGATCGTTATGTATAACCCCATAGACTTGAGATAATCATCAACACAATATTCAATTCATTTAACTTGAAAGCATCACTCACACTGTTTGGTTGAGCATGCACCGGTCGTACACATATCTGCAGGACGACTCGGAACACAACAACTAGGTTTAAGGTTACGAAAGGTTATTTGACGAGCTACACAAATTGGCACTTTGAGACAAGTATATAGGTTGCAAACCATACATAGTAGCTATTTAGAGGGTTAATTCGATCAATAAACATTAGTTCATAGTTTGAAATCTACATTAAGTTAATCCTTGCCAAACATAACCCACGCTTGATCCATTTAAACACTCCATCACCCAAACTTATAATCCATGACACTCCCATCACCCAGACTTACAATCCATGACACTCCCATCACCCACACTTGATCCATGTAAACACTCCCATAACCCACACTTACAATCTATGACACTCCCATCACCCACAATTAATCCATTTAAACACTCCCATCACCCACACTTACAATCTATGATACTCCCATCACGCACAATTAATCCATTTAAACACTCCCATAACCCACACTTAATCCATTTAAACACTCCATCACCCAAACTTACAATCCATGACACTCCCATCCCCCACACAATCCATGACACTCCCATCACCCAAAACACAAAACAAAACACATAGCTGCCCCGTATTTGCTACATTGAATTCAAAGGTCTGAACCTTCAGTACTCTGATTCTCATACAATTCCGAAACACAAGAGTTTTCAGGTCACATATTTGGCCATTGCACAGGTGCGAAAAATCATTGGATTCTCTTTAACTGACCCAACTCGTGTCAATTGGACATGCTTTACCATAAATAAACCCCATCTAAACCTCAAGTATAAACCCCAAATAAACCCAATCACACCTCAATTACACCTCAACTAACCCCCAATAAATCAGAATACAGAGATTATTCATGATTTTTTTTCAACCAAACCTCTTCATTGACATAGCCAAAATAGGTAATTAACGAAAACACATTCCCGTAAGAAAGCATATAAAGCCCAGTAAAGTGCACTAAGCACAGTATGGACATTTATCTTACTTCAGACTCTTCAGCAGCAGTGAATGTTAGTTTCACTGTTGGGAACCAAACTCGCACAATTCCATTTGGCGTAATCGATGATCTTGCTACTGGTGAGGCCAGTCGTGCTATAGTTTATGGGTTTGCAATTGGGCTGGGTCTTGTTCTTTCTATGGTTTCAACAATCATTCAGATTGGTAAATCTGGTACTAGACTCACCCCGGTATTCATTCTTAATTCCATCAGTTCTGTCCTCATGATCATTCATCTGAGCATCTTCTTGGTTAATACTACAGGTCCATTGAATAGTTTATCATTTATTATGACCGGAATTGTGAGTAGGGACAGCTTGGATGCTTTACATGTGGTGACAGCCACCAACGTTACCAAAATCATGTTAGTTCTCGTGGTTGAAATGTCAATCGTTTATCAGGTATTTACGGTTTTCAAAGCTTCTTCCAAAAAAGTGTATGGTATCATCATAACAGCCATTTCTGGAGGTTTGGGATTAACAGCTTTAGCCTTCTATATTTATGCAGTTGCCGAATCACAAATTGCTTATTCAGACCTTTTATATAAACATCGGTTCAATTCACTTCATAGAGAAGATTGGATTCAAAACATGCCAACTGTATTCTTTGTGGCCTCTGTGGTGTTTTTCCTGGCCGTTTTGATGGGCAAATTGGTGGTGGCTATAAGAACAAGACGTTTTCTTGGTCTTAAACAATTTGATGCTTTACATGTATTGTTCATCATGTCCACACAATCTTTGGTTCTTGTTCTGATCATCGGTTTAATTAATTACGGTATGAACTATTTGAAAAATCCAGCTTTAAACTTTGCATTCATCATGACTGTGGTTTTGTCCCTTCCAATCACTTCCATTTGGGCTTCAACAGCCAACAACACCTCACAATTACCTGGTTCCATGAAATTCTTCAATCGTGTCAAGTCCGCTATGTCTGAGAGTAGTGACGATACAATGGTGACAAATCTGCTTTATCCAAAGTTCCCACCATCTTTAGAATCCCCAACTTCAGAGGTTCTGAAGGATTATAACAGAGAGTTTATTCTGGTGACCCAGCATAACTTGAGAATGGCCTGAGCGGTTCGTAATTGAGTAGTTTGATTTATTGGCTTAATATTATCTTTTCAGTAAGTTTATTCATGTGTAAGCAAATTCTTGTGAAAGCATTTTAAATTGAATGCTCTTTAACAGTGGGGCATACATCTTCGCTATGTTAAGTGACAGACGGGATTCTTGGTGTAAAAAAGACTGCGCAAACCCGGAATCGAACCGGGGGCCCAACGATGGCAACGTTGGATTTTACCACTAAACCATTTGCGCATTTCTGAGTAAAATTATGGCTGACTATTTTGAGTCAGCCTGGACATTTCTTCAGTTTTGGTATTGTATCAATTCGTACAGACTCGTAAGCCATCATTTAAAGCCTCATAAACATGTTTGCGTATTTCAAGAGATGATCAGCTGAGTATTCTATAGCAGCCAATTATGTGCTCGAGGTTCATAGAAAGTATTCAAAAAGGTGAAGGGACAATTTCGTTGAAGGTTTGTTAGGTTACTTTCACCTTTGTAAGAAACCTTGTCGATGAACAGTATGCTGCGAAGCAGCCTTCGCGAGCGGAGCGAGTTCACTAGTAGGAGCAATATGCTGCGAAGCAGCTCTCACTGACGAAGCGAGTCCATTAGTAGGAGCAACATCCTGGACGCAGCTTCACGAGCAACATCCTGGAACCAGCTTCACGAGCAACATGCTGCGAAGCAGCCTTCGCGAGCGGAGCGAGTTCACTAGTAGGAGCAATATGCTGCGAAGCAGCTCTCACTAACGAAGCGAGTCCATTAATAGGAGCAACACTCTGGAAGCAGCTCTCACTGGCGATGCGAGTCCATTAGTAGGAGCAACACTCTGGAAGCAGCTCTCAATAGCCAAGCGAATCCATTAGTAGGAGCAACATCCTGAAAGCAGCTCTAGCGATGCGAGTCCATTAGTAGCAGCAACACCCTGAAAGCAGCTTTCACGATTTGTCGAGTAAGATTTGTTTCAATCTTGAAGTACTCTCAAATTCCATGAGTCATTTGAAAAGTATACAATTTCATCACTTGATTTGTCTACTCAATTTGTCAAGTATAATCAAACTAGCACAATCAAGCTTGTAGATATATATGGTGCAGATACTGTCGTTTATACCCGGTACAAAATTCAAAATATACTCTTGTGATCCATTTGTTGGTTGGTGAAACCAAACTAAAGCCGGCAATTACACTGTAAGATACTTTGCTCGTGTAGCTGTTTTGTACTCATGCATCAGTGCTTATCAAATGGGTACCTTTGGTATGTATCAACGCTAAAATATACGCTTATGAACACAGTATACATAAAAACGTTTATGAGCAAGGAAAGGTCTGAAACAAAGAAAGGTCTGAAACAAGGAAATGTTTGAAGCATGGAAAGGTTTGACACAAGAAAATTCTCTCAGAGCTTAGTGCTAAAAATATAAATTGAGCCAGTGATGTGGCCAATGAATAACGAGCTATGATATTCACGTACACGAGCCAACCATACTCACATACGCGAGCTAATGATACTCACATACGCGAGCTAACGATATGCAATTCATAAGGAAGATCCTCATGTATATGCGTTTTATGATTTTTGCTTCATGATCATGCTGCAAAGGACGGGGTTTTTACCGTCAAAGGATTTGTGCCTTGTTGGAGTCTTCACCCATGCACAAACCCTCGTCTAACAAATAGTTTACACCAATCCAAGCAAACGGTCATTTGAGTCGCACAAGTGTATTGTGATACGTAGAAAAGGGTAAACGTGGCACATTTACCAGCATGTATTTCCTTTGTAGTCCAATCGTCTTGCCTTTAATGTTCAATCGTCTTGCCTTTAATTTTAAATCTCCTATAGGTTAAGAAAAAGCTTACCTCAATTATGCTCAATTATGCCTTCGGCAATAGCAGCACCAACTCTTATAATTGGAATCGTCAAAGTCTTGTAAGTAGTGTCAGCCAAACAAGGGGGCATTGCATTTCTTTACAGTGCAGCTAGTCGTGTAGCTTTTGGGTTTATTAATGCAGGTAAATGAAATCACCGTCAAGCGGCACATCATCCATAGCTTATGTACGTGTTCTTTTTGAATTGCAATGATTATCGGGTAAGTTTGCAATTTCTATATATAGCATTTAAATCATTGCACAGCATTGCCGGGTCCATACAAGTACAACTTATAAGGATTATATAACCAATTTAATTTGACCTATTTTACTTACTAAAATTATTGACTGAAATTAATCGTTCTTGTTTGAGTGAAATTCTTTGATCGCTTTTGTTGAACCCTTCCCCGTACATTTATTTATTTTCATCCAAAAGGTTATCAAGGGGGTATGATAGCTAAAGCCACAGAAAGCATTAAATCCAACGTTAGTGGACTTGGAGAAACAATCTCCAAGAAAGTTGATTTGAAAGATAATCTAACTCTTATCAGTTCAGCCATTAAAGATAAATTTACTAGCCACCCTGAGTTTGATGCTCAGGATCAACTTATGGATCATCATGATTCTAAAGCTAGACAATGCATAATAACTTTAAAATACATCAGATCAAGAGTGAGTAAACTTTCATTGAGTTATTGGCCAGCAGTCTTCCGCAGAAACAAGAACTCAATTGAACAGTTTGCTCAATTAATGGCTAAAATCAACTACAATGGTATTCAAGATTATTACACGGAATTCGATCTTATAAATGCTCAACGAGAAGTTCCAACAGCTCATCCAATCGAAAAAGAAGGTGACGTAGCAAGCTTGAATCGTCAATTTGCTCATTATTTGCTGATGATGGAAGATACAAAATTCGCCATACTTCTGAAATGGAGATTTATCAATGAAAGTACACATGCTCAAACTTCGGAAATGATCCTTCATTTAAATGGAGCTCTTAAACTCTTGAAAAAGAGAAAAGCACTCAAAATCAGATACTTGGATGCAACCCATAAAATTGATTCAATGTCCTCATCCAAATCCTTATCTAAAAAGGAACTGGCAACCCTCCAAAAAACAAAAGATAACTTATTTATATACACTACCGACTTCACCAACATCAACCATAAGCTTCAATCAACCCTCCCACATGTGTTTGCATTGGTGGAAGAATTTGTTGATAATACCACAAGGTTGCTTTTGTGCAAACAGCATGAAACCTACTATGAGATGAAAACAAACTTGACAAACTTTTCAATATACACCGGATTTAAGAATTCGGAATACGAGGTAATAATTGATGAATACGATAAGGCTACAGCCCTGATCAAAGCTCAATTGGATTCTTTATTCACGGAACCTTCATCATCAACCTCAATTCTTGATCTATTACCACAAATCCCCAGCTTTAAAGATACCGCTCCTACGATAGACCATCTGGTGTTTGAACTTCTGTCTGACCCCTTGGACTCGTATAAAAAGTATCATGACCCATTGATGTTCCGAACACACGCATATCATCCGCATAGAAAAATTGTCCAATACGGCCCAGAAGCCAAAAAATTGCGCTCTCCTGCTAAGATTACCCCAGATAGTACAATATCTACACCCAAAAATCGAACCAGTATTGGCTCCCAAATTAACGCATCAAGTATCTATTCTGCAGGTGTAACCAAATCAATCCATCCTGCAGATATACTGACTAGCTATGTGAACACACTGTTCAAGTATGGTAATACACCTGATCTTACTAACCTTCTTGGTAATAGGTCACCAGATGTACTTCCCGACTTTCTTCATGCACTGAGCCCTCAAATGGGTGAAAATGCAGACACTTCACAAATTTCAGATTCTACCGCAACCGCAGATCGTTCTCAGGTTTCAGATTCTACAGCACTCGCAGATCGCTCTCAGGTTTCAGACTCAACTCAAATCCAAGGCTCTCCCCTGCAAAGTCACTTGAATTTACATGCTCTTGCACCAAAGATCCATGATACATCACAAGTTCTTAACGATTCATTTGATTCCAATGTTGCCCCAGATGAGTCTTATGCAGGAAGAAAAGGCTTACAAAAATCACAGCAGATGAATATTCTACCAAAGGCAACATCATTAGGAAACCGGGCATTTTCCACATCCGCCATAGGAGATGCCCCCAAACCGCTTCCCAGACGTATATCACTTCCGGTTGGACCATCACCTTTACCATCTCGTGATAAACCTACCCCTTTGGCACCTCGAAACAAAGCACTTCCCGCCACACCACTCCATGGTGACGATAGTGAGAAATCAGATGAAAGTGATGACGATGATAACTTGTCAGTAATATCAGAAGCTTCATCAATAAAGTCAGACGTGATCCATGACTCAACCCCAGATGTGGTGGAGGAACACATCAAATATATGTATAATGCAAGCAAAAATGAAATTCGCACGGCACCCATTCCTCAAGCTCACTCCAAATATAACATTTTTTTGAAACCATTGCGGACGGATTCCGCAGCTTTCCAAATCGGACGCTTGAACGGTCTCTTTGAAAGAGCAGTGCAAAGCAGCAAGGATTCCGAAATCATGGTTGCAAAGCATACTTTTGTGCCAAAAGAAATTGGTGATTTGTCCTTTGTGAAAGACGAGCCAATCGAGATTATTTTTGATTTTCAAAAGATTCCAAGTTTGTATAGGGCTGAAGGAAATTGGCTGATTGGGTGTCTGGAAGGAGGAAGAATTGGGTTTGTTCCTATGAATTATTTTGGAAAGGTCTGAAACGAATGAGTGCGTGCGTGCTTCTTGGTGACATCATTCGTGAGGGCAGGACTTACGACGAATGACCAAGTGATTGTGTGAGCTAACAAAGACAAAAAAACAAATGAATATTGTATTATGGGGCCATTTGGTGTCCACTCATATCAGATTTATTGCAATGAAAAGCATCAAACGTGCTTACAGTAAATAGCTAACTAAAAAAGTGCTGATTACAATATCGTAGATTGGACAAGCGTTCAATGTCAATAAAAAATTCTTTACACCTCTATACAAACCCCGACAAGTTCTATAAAGACCGTACCAATATGTATGGCCTGATGGGACTTGAGGTACAAAGTGCATTACAGCCTGTCAAAGTGCATTCTCTGTCATTTGGATCTATAAAAGTCCCACGTTTCATATTGTATGTTAAAAATCTCACGTATCATATTGTAAACCTCCTTAATGAATCTCACCCTCTAACAAATCAAACAACCCACCCAAAACCTTGTCAGGATTTGCTCTCAAGCCATCGTGTAAGCACTCACTGGTTACATACAAGCGCAAGTTGTCCTCAAAGATCTCCTTCTTAACAGCCACACTTGTTTCAAAGTCGACATACATGTCATGATAATACACAGCAGCTACTATGGGTACCATGTCCCAAGTCACCTTTCTCAAGGCGTTGGCGTCGTACAAAGGAGACCAGTTTTCATTGGCATGCAATAATTCCGCCAATTGTTTGAATTGATTCAACTCCGCATGAGTGTCAAAACTGGACTTGAACACCATTTCACCGGTAAAGTAGACCCTTTCGGAGTGTGGAGAATGAACAAAATACTTGTGAGCATGTCTTAACCTATCTGTGACCCATCCGATTTTACTTGTTTCGGGAAAGTGACCATCTCCATACAAGACATTTAAGAAAAATGGGTATATCATGTTTGTAGAGTAACGCTGTAAAGAAGCTATCGTGCTGAGCAATGAATAAGAGGGAATACCGGAAATAGCCAAATCATGAGTAAACTTATCAACTATGGCATGGACGCTATCCACACCACCAGTTCCTCCAAAAGCAATACCCAATTCTTGGAATCTTTCTACAGTCAAAATTCCACCATCAGGAAGTGAAACATAAGTTTGCGCCAAATAGTTGCAAATGGCCATGACCTTGGATACATCTTGAGGGTACTTTTGATAGTAGAATTTGTTACGTTCAGCAGTTCGTTGAAATGTTGCAGAGTACACTTGTTCTGCAGTACGTCCGATTGGAGGGATTCCACCAGTGAGTAAAACCTCGGTGAGGTATTGTGGGTACTTGGAAACATATATCATTGCAATGAAGCCTCCATTACTTTGACCTAGTAAGGACCATTTATGGATACCAAGAGCTTTTCTGATGTATTCTGCATCTTCCACGTGTGAGTCATTACGGAAGTTCAACAAGTATTGCAATTGATTTTGGGGTGATTTATCACCGAGAGTGTGTGATTCAATAAGAGTAGAGTATCCGACCCCACGTTGGTCGATTGATATAATTTGATAACCTTTAGAAAGAAGAAATTTCGTCACGCCTATGTTGGAAGTTGGAAGGCCACTTGGAAAGCCCGGGCCTCCTTCAAAGTATACAATCACCTTGGGGTGGGCTGGAAGTGAATACTGGGGATGAATGCTAGGGTCATAAAGTTGGATGATCTTGGCCACCACACGAATGGTGTGCGTGGATGAAGCATTTATGGGTACACTGAAGGATATTTGATGCGTAATGACATTGGATGACGTTGATGTGGAAAGAAGCTCCATGGTTGCACTTTTAGCGAGCGATCAGGTTTATATCCGAATAAATTGCGAGACCTAACGGAAATCCGGACAAAACGAGTAATATATACCGGACAAAACGAGTAGTGCATAGCGGAAAAAACGAGTAGTGCATACCGGACAACGAATATTGTATACCAGACAAACGCACAGACTTGACGAGTGTTCCATAAAGAATAACGAGATACACAATATCAAAGCAGAGCATATACATGTATATTGCTATTGTCAGTTTACAGAGCATATACATGTATATTGCTACTGGCAGTTTTACAGAGCATATACATGTATATTGCGATTGGCAGTTTTACAGAGCATATACATGTATATTGCTATTGGCAGTTTACAGAGCATATACATGTATATTGCTATTGGCAGTTTACAGAGCATATACATGTATATTGATATTGACAGTTTTACAGAGCATATACTTGAACGATTTCAGAAAAGAGATAATAAACCAGCATATTTGCTTTCAAGAGAACTATAGGTTTATGTATCACCTTTTGAGGTTTTGTCAAGTAGAGTACATTAGCAAAATCCAATAGAAGAAGTCAACAATAATCTTCAAACTAGTTTAGGATCAAATACTATTTTTGTAATGATCAAACTTTTAAATGGTTATTGGGTCTTCAAATGACTTACGTTAAATTCTGTTAGTGTTCTCGGATATACAAGTTCTTTAAAATGAATCTTGATGTTGAGTCCATTGAATATCTCAAGTAAGGTGTCAAAATATACTTTGACACCTTTACTATAACTCTATCCAATTGCACATCAGATTAGTATACCAAAACCAATGCCAAACTTGGGCCTTACAAAGACATGATCTTTCAATATAATCTAAATAAATTATTTCACCTGTTTATATTCTCTAATTCATATTGCTTGTTATTGCTATGATGTTCGTTAATGTTCGTTCTGTCCAACTTATTTGTTAATATGAAGTTCATTCTCTCCAACTTATTTGTTAATATGAAGTTCATTCTCTCTAACTTATATTCACAATCTACTTTATAAAATCTCACCTTGCTATTCGCACCCACTCAAGTTGAAAATCTCACTATAGATCAGAATTTAATCAACGCGTCATGACCCAAACCACATTGAGGTTCTCCCAGCAGATAATCCCCTCTGTGAAACAACCCATCTCAACCAAAGAACTACTCACGCGTCTCCAATCCCTCCAAGACGAGCTTTCCTCCATCAGCCAGGACTCGGACGCTTCATACAATGCAATTGCCAAAGACCTTGCCAACAAGAAACTCCTCCTACATTCCAATATCGGAGTACAAACGCTTGCATGTTGCTCAATCTCGGACATCTTGCGTATTAGTGCTCCAAATGCCCCATACACAGCATCGCAATTGAGTGATATATTCAAGGTGTTCTTCAAGCAATTTCGTAAATTGAGTGATGATGAGAATACTTACTTTCACCAACAATGTTATTTATTACAACGATTAGCCGAAGTACGGTCTGCCATTCTCATAACAGACCTTCCAAATGCAGTGGAATTGACGGAGTTGGCTTTCACCACATTCTATGACTTGGCCAATAAAGGGTTCCCTTCAAAGCTCGAAGGTTTCATTAGTGATATTTTACTGGAAATTATCTCAGAGCTGGAAACAATTCCTTCTAGTGTTCTTCAAATGATTCTTAAAAGGTTCTCAGCTCCTCCTTCCACTATGCCATTTTCAAACCAAGGCCAACTCATCTCGCGTAGGGTTTGCGAAGCCAATATCGATAGAATGTCCCGTCAAGTGGCTCAGTACTGCCTGGAGGTGCTATACCAATCAACTCAGGGAGATACAGATACTTTGAAAAAAATACATAATTTACTGGTGAACATTTGGAAAGTGCTTCCAGATCTTTTGAGTGCCGTTATGGGACTCATTGAAGATGAACTTAACTCAGATGACTCCAAAATCAGAGCCTTGGCTGTTGAAACCATCGGTCGAATGCTTGCAGATACAAATGAGACTTCAGTCACCAATTTTGCTATAGCCCACAAATCCACTTGGAATACCTGGCTAAAAAAGACTACCGATATCTCAATAGATGTGCGCACCAAATGGGCAGACCAATTGGCTCCTATAATGCACGGACAAATGACTACCGAGATTAACAACTCCTTAACCATGTGCTTGTATAAATGTCTATTGGACACTGAAGAAAGAGTCAGATTCTGTGCTTGTCGTTCGCTTTCTCTGATCTCTTTTGAAGTTTTCACTACAAAAGTTTGCAACAAAAATATTATGACCACACTTTCACACCTCATCCGTGAGAAAAGCGTAAAGACGCGAAATATGGCTATAGAAATCTATGCCAACCTATACAATGACTACCAAACCAATGTCATCAAGGACCCTACTTGGAGAATTGATTTCGGAACACATAACGAACAAGAAAGCAGTGAGTTGGAAAAATGCATCAAAGTTGACATCCCCAATGATCTTCTCTCTTTAGTCTACATCAACGATCCTGCTATCAATTGCATTGTCGATCAAATGGTTTTTGAAAAATTACTCCCAATCTCCGACACCAAAGCACAAAACCGAGTTGATAGAATGTTAAAACTTTATGCAGTTTTAGATATCAAGGGAAAAGAATCTTTTAACGCTATCAATAAAAGACAACAGCAAGTTTCCAAAGTTATTCATAAGTTTGTTGAAAATGTCGAATCAGATGATTTATCCAAAATGGATAAGATCCTCACATGGTTAACCACTGGGTACCCAAATAGCTACCCTATGGCCTATCAGTGCTTTGAACGTTTGGCTCACTTAGGAAAGTCAAGATTTACATATTTATTAAAGATTTGTACAAATTCAGAACTGGAATTCAGCACAGTTAAAAATCTGATGAGAGAGTTTCTCAACAAAGTTGGCGATCCTAAAAGTTTCCCAGGTGACAGAACTGTACCTTCAAGCGACATGGTTTCGACCTTTGAATTGATTCTCTGGAGAAGCTCGGTTTTACTATACAACAAATCCAATATCGTGGAATTGATCTCAATTTCTAAGGATTCTAACAATGAATGGTATCAAAGTGCAAATGAAATTCTCGACAACGTATCCACCACAATTCCAGATGTTTTCAAATTTCACATCAAATCCTTGACTGAACTGGTGATCAATAAAAACACTGGTCAACTCCCAACCATGTATCATTTCATCAAAAAGTACCCGGAGCTATTCCCTCTGAATTATGAATTTTCAGAGACTCTACAAAAAATCGCAATTGGAGGTACACCTAAAGAAGCAAAGTATTCAATCAAGATTTTAAACTTGCGAGAACATAAGGAAGTTTGTTGTTCAGCTATTGTTAATGCTATATATCCTCTAGATTTAGATGATGGAAATTTCGTCACTCATTTGTCTGCTATTGCCGAATTATTTGTGGTTGATCCAATATCGGTTCAAGATTATGCCGGTGATTTAACACTGTTACTTATCAGAGAGGTTTTCCTCAAAAACAGAAACCATACAAATGAAAGTGACAGCAACTGGATTGACGAAAAATCCCTTGAATTGCCTCAAAACAAAACCTTGTATGAAAAACTCATTGCAATTAGACTTCTCGTTAATCGATTACGAGGAATGCCTAATCTTGAATCCGAAGACGAACATAATAAAAAAGAAATCACAGCCAAAGCACAACCTGTCATCAAACTTTTGGTGTCTTTTATCGGTAACAGCGGTGAAATCATAAATAAACAACTGGAAACTTGGCCAACACCAGAATCATTCAAATCGAACCTTAGATTATACGCGGGATTGTATCTTTTGAAATTGGCAAAATACACAATTTTCAGCGAAATGATACATCCAACCACCATTCGCCGACTCTCGTTTTTGTTAACTGATGAACAATCCAACGTTAGAATCAAGTTTTTAACAGCATTGCAAAGAAAGCTATCCAATGAATTGATAAGTGAAAGATTCTTATGTCTTGTTTTTTTCAGTGCCATCGAACCTCTCAATGAAATCAAACAAAATTCAGATATTTGGATACAATCTCTCTTCAAACGACAATTGGTTAAGAAGAGTATAAAATTTGAAAAAACTTTGGTTAGACTTATCCATTTATTAGGTCATCATGAGCAATATTTACAACTCTATAGCAATAGTAAAACATTGGAAGCCTTTACTTTTGCTTCCAAATTCCTCGTGTATTACGTCAACATGATAGGGAATCAAGAGAATATCTCACTACTTTACTATTTGGCAAGTCGAGTAAAGCAGTATCGTGACGCAACCACAGAAGAACAGCCTTTAAACATGTATCGTATGGCTGAATTGGCCCAGCTCATTATCAAAGAATCGGCTGACCAAAAAGGATGGATCATCCAAACGTGGCCTGGTAAAATGCATTTACCTTCGGACTTGTACCTGTCAATGAGATCCACCAACGAAGCCCAAGCAGTGGTTTCTCAAGTATTTATTCCTCAAGAAATACAAGCTGACTTGATTCGCTCCATTCACAAGAAATTGGGTTCAAAGAAGAAGACTGACAAGGTGAAGAGAAAATTGCCCACTGAAAAGAAAGTTAAAAGGGTTAAGCTTGAAAAGGTGGCAAAAGTGCCTGAGCGTAGAAGCACAAGAAAGACTGAAAAAGTGAGTTACAATGAGAGTGAAAGCGAGAGTGATATTGACAGCGAGTAATCATGTACAGCTGTACTATGAAAACTGAGCAACTTGATAGAAACTTGTTAAACTGCCCATTACTTCTTGCCTTTGAGTGAAGCCATTAATTTAGTACAACTATAGCATTTCTTGGTTATTTTGTGTAGTATACGTTTGTAAAATTAATAAGCTGTGAACAAAAAGTTTAATAGTGTGAATGAATATAATATGAATTTCTATAATATATTTGATTGGATATACGCATCAAGTGGGTGATGCCATCTTTGCTTATTGCTCTCTACGTATTTGTGTGTTTTGTCAATGACATGTTGAGTTGGTTATGATCAAGGCAAACACATTTATTGGCAATTAGAAGATTGGTAACTCAGCCTAGATAGTTCGCTCACTTGGAATTCAATAGTGTATCTTTGTCCTGTTTGTCCAACACGTAAAGCTTTAATATACTATTACTAGAAACGATTATCACCAAAACTTCAATCTTGGACTGAAACTTCAGACTCTTAATCAAGATGTTGAAAAGCCAAAACATTTCAAGGATTGAGATATATCCTTGTGTTATACCAAAAAGATATTTTCGAAATCTTTTCCCTCTCAATCAATAATCAGTCACCTGCAAGCTCATCAATAATCAGTCACCTGCAAGCTCATCAATAATCAGTCACCTGCAAACTCATCAACACGAATAACGTCGTTTACTCGTAGCACGGTTCTCTCTAAACCTACGCCTCCATCTTACTCAATGACTTGACATATCCATTTTTCCCGTATTCTTCCCCTAAGATGAATAATCTGGCAGCAGAAGGAAATTTCTTATCAGCAACCAGCTGGATCCAAACCAGCATTGCCCCAAAAATCTTAACAGCTTGCTTACCATAATATGCTAAGAACTTTTCCGCCAGCACCTCCCACCAACTGGCCACGACTTCAAAGTGCACATTTGTTAAGGACTCTTTTGGGGTGTTTAAAAGTCTAGCTAAGAATTTCCACGATGCTGCAAAAGAGTAGTTTGGATTCTGAGGATTAAATACTGTGATACTAGTCATTGCAGACCAAAATGTTGCGATTCCAGCCACTCTTTCTTCATATTTCACTGTATCCTCCCATTTCCCATCCCCTTTCCGACGCCATCCCATGGCTGTTCTACCGTTCTCAGTGTCAATGTTAGTGACATAACCTATTATCAAGGGGCATTTTTTCACTAAACGTGCCATGAGGTAATATTCAAACTCTTTAAAAGTATTTAAAAGAGAATATGCTAACATTGCCAAAGGAAGAGCTGCCTTTGTTTGTACTGGTACTTCAGTTTCGGATTGATCAACAAGAGCCTTTGCCACGTAATTTAGCGTCCATCTATA
>JAKUAJ010000198.1:0-40865 GCA_030562865.1 Kodamaea lidongshanica (nom. inval.)
ATGTATATTTGATGAAAAATGTAGATTTACAAGTGTCAACTTTTTTTGTAGCAAGCGAATAGTGCTGCGAAGCAGTACTATGAGTGCAAGAGAATAGGACTCTCAAGGAAGTTAAAGGCTATTTGAGAATAGGACTCTCAAGGAAATCATACTGGCAAACGAGCAAACGAGCGAAGCGAGTGCGTGAGTGAGAGTGCCTGAGTGTGAGTGAGTGAGAGTGCGTTAGTGAGAGTAAGTGAGTTCGTGAGTGGATCCGTTCATTCGTTCATTCGTTCATTCGTTCATTCGTGAGTGAACGAGCGCTCGCACTCACATAGGTTTTCGGTACTCACTCACGCCTTTGCGTACTCATTTGTTTAATGCTTGAGGTTGTTCTGTTGTTCTGTTGTTCGCTTGAGGAATCAATATATGATAAAGTTTGATAAGGGAAACTATTACGTTTGAAATTAAACATCATATTGCGTTTGAAACAGAAGGTTCATTTGAGGAGCAGCACTCACTCAAACGAGCGAAGCGAGTGAGTGAGTGGGTGAGTGAGTGAGTGGGTGAGTGAGTTTGAACGAACAAAGTGAGAGTGAATGAGTGAGTTTGAACGGACAAAGTGAGAGTAAGTGAGTGTGTGTGAACGAACAAAGTGAGAGTGAGTGAGTGAACGAACAAACTCGCTTCGCTCATTTGTGCACTCTTCACAGTCAAACCTTTTTATTAGGATGGGCTAAAGAAAACTAATGAATGCTAGTTCAAGATTAAATATCAATGGCCTGCTTACAATTCCATTTTTGTATGCAAGCTGAAAACTACAGTTCCTATACGAGAAGAAGCACACATGATTTAACATGGTTTACATATTATATCGCACCTACATACATATACACATATATATAGAATTTGCTTCGGTCGTTCTTCTACGTTACTCCTTCACTCAGTTTATTTGTTCTCACTCACTCAGTTTATTTGTTCTCACTCACTCACTATTCCAGCATAATTTGATGGTGATCATCACCGAATCACAAGTCCTGGTGTTGAGCATTTTGCAATCCTCTTATTTATGGAACCCTCCAAATTCGCTCTTAAAATCACCTCCTATGAAAGCTCATTATGTACACCCATTTTCTTGCCGCAAACAGTAGTGAAATGCATGCGCTCATATTTGGCCACTATGGCCGTGTCTTGAGGGTAATTGATGATAAGCCCTCCCTGCTTGCGTCTTTGTTTGAAATCAATATCGCTTAAGAAAAATAGCTCGTTATAACTTGTCTTCATTTCTCAAATTACACCTCTTCTTATAGGTTACATGACTTGGTAATCTTCCAGGAACTGCATGATACTCTGGTGGTGGTATCTGTGAACCTCGGTCTGAATCAAATCAACTATAAAGTTGGTTCTGCAGAATCGGGCTATAACTTTGATACTAAACGTTTTAATGTCACTTTTGCCATTTTTGGGATCCTCAAGATGAAGCATTTCTGTCCAATTCTCTATTCTTGAATTCAAATGCTGCCACGAGAGAAAAGTAATTCCGTTTGTATCCCACCCATTGATCCTCGTCCAAATCAAACCCACGGTCGATTCGTGCGTTTATTATGGGCTCTAGAACATTGCCGCATGACGTGTATACCGGTCTTATGATTTGTGTTTCCATAAACAGTGGTCCAACTTTGAATTGCAGTCCTGATCTTGGGGGATTTCCTCTACTTGGCACTCACTCACTCACGAACGAACTCTCACACACTCTCACACTGTCACACTCTCACTGACGAACTCTCTCACTCACGAACGAACGAGCGAACTCTCTCCCTTTTTGGGTTTGAGCGTCTGTTTCTACCTTTTGAGTTTCTGCTTAGTTTAACAACTCTCATGGGGGTTTCATACTCTTTGGTAATTTCTCCACTCATGGTGTATCTATGTGTTGTGAATGTTGAATGGCGGTATTTTTATATGGCAGAGTAATGAGGGTGGGTATACTAATACATTTTTATCTCAAACTTATTCTACATAGGGTCGTACACACTCAACATATAATATTGGTTATTATCATAATCAAAGTTTTATCACTTGGTTATCGTTTTAGACAAATTTTGCAGCCATTTTTTCTTATACCCAACAAACGAGCGAAGCGAGTGAGTTGGTGAGTTGGTGAGTTCACTAGGTTACTATTTTGTGAGTTTCCGAGAGTACTAGCTTTCGGGCTTCCGAGTTCGTGAGTTCGTGAGTTAGTCAGTAGCAAACTTTTAAGTGAGCGAGTTTGCTCGTTCGTGAGTTTGCTCGTTCACTTGTTCGCTCGTTGCTCGTTCACTTGTTCGCTCGTTGCTCGTTCACTTGTTCGCTCGTTCACTTGTTCGCTCGTTCACTTGTTCGCTCGTTCACTTGTTCGCTCGTTCACTTGTTCGCTCGTTCGTGAGTTCCTTCGATTTGCAAGTATTCCAATACTAATTGTTATGATGTACTAATACTGTAAAGTTGTACTATGATTGCTAGTGTACTATGTATACTTCAAAGCAGTACTAAATCTTTATTTCACTACATACACTTGAACTCACTTTGCTCGCTCGCACACTCACTTTGCTCGTTTGCACACTCAATCCTTTGCTTCACAATGTTTGTCCCAATTTGCATATCTCAATTGATCATTTTGATATAATTGTTCTTTAAAGCAATAAACTTATATGCTGCTCATCTTAACAGTATACAAAAAAATGGAATATGCTTGAATAAAGGTGCTCTCTTTTCGTACCCATTATGAGAGTATGAGTTTGAGTATAGGTTGTGCATGAGATGCTTCGATTATTTGATTGATTATGATAATGGCTACATGATATACTGATTTGCCAAACTTGAAATGATATCAAATCACAAGAATTGTTACTGTAAAGAGTTTACCTCAATCTGCAGGTTTGTAGTAATGAGTTCCCAATCACTCTGCTTGTTCGTGGTTTTGGATTCCTCACTCATTGCTTGTTCGTGGTTTTGGATTCCTCACTCACTCTACTAGTGCGGTACGACTTGGTCAAAGTTTCCAACTCACTCACTCGCTCACTCTACTTGTTCGTGGTTTTGGATTCCTCACTCACTCTACTAGTGCGGTACGACTTGGTCAAAGTTTCCAACTCACTCACTCACTCACTGACAAACTCGCTTCGCTCGTTTGTTCTCACTCACTCACTGACAAACTCGCTTCGCTCGTTTGTTCTCACTCACTAGGATCCACTACGAAACTTTCATTCTCTATTAAATTAAACAATGTTCATGTTCCTAAGAGGAAACTTCATAAAGTGAGCACAATAAAGTAGCAATTACCCAATTAAATACCAAAATTGCACCGATTTTGCGATCGAGAACCCAATCATTATTTCTCACCAACCCCAACAAAACAGCAGCATTAATGACAAGAGCTATGGAAGTAATATTAATGGTGGGAGTTTTAGCAAGGTGATATCCATCTTCACTTCTCTCTGATAATAAAGAGCATAAACCAATTGCACAAATCAGTAATAAAGGTCCTCCAAAACAAGCACTCATTGCCATGAGAGGCATGCCCATTTTTGCTATTGTATAGTTTGAAATTAAATCACCAATAGAATTACCAATAGCAAAAATGGTGACCCCTAAGATATCATCGCTTAAATTGTAAATTAAGCCAATAGACTTTAAGATGCTAACAACCTCGGTGGCAAAAACTGATATCCAAGATATCAGAACCACAAATCCAAGAAAAGATCCGGCATAGTTGATCACGAGAAGTTTGAAGACATCACCAGGATGAATATCATCATCTTGAATCAAATAATGGGTTTTTATTAGCATAATACTGGCAACCCCCGCAACAAAAGATAACGGTCCCACTGATAACCAATAATAAGACATTGAGCCAAACAAGTTATATGATACGAAATTGAGTGCAAAGAAAGTTTGTATGCTCAATAAAGTTTTATCTAAATGGTAGTCGAATTCAAATGTCTCAGAATTTGATTGAACAAGATGGTTTAATTGTTTTGATTTGAGATGGCTAACAAGAGTGTTTTCACGCATAGGAGTAGACACTCGGAGCATGATAGATATAGGCAAAGAAATTATACAGTAAGCTCTATCCCATATATCTTGTTGATGGAAGTCTAGCAATTGGGGAGCGAACAATTTCATAATTATATGATGTCCTTCAACGATAGGTGATTGATTATTTACAATAAAGTTGATGTAGTTTTGCTCTTCTGTAACTTGTTCAGTTTCCTCCTCTAGGGTATTGATCAAAGCAATACGATTATCTATTAATGACGATTCTGGGTCATCAGAGTGTGGGTTATTACCATGACTTTTCAAGATATTTGAATAATGTGAGGAATAATCTGTCATGAAGTTTGGATCTGAATCATTTGTCTCAAAGTTTGGATCTGAATAATTTGAATTTATTAAATCATCTTCATCAGTTGAAAGTGAAATTTCACCAATTAAACCATCGGAATATAATTTTGAATGTTTACCCAATTCATTTAAAAGTAAACGAAATCCATAAGAACCTCCATGTACAACATAATCATGATCATGATTCATTTGATCAATACGAGGTAAACTTTCTAATTCATCCAAAAGAATTGGTTCATCATCTCCAAAATTACTTCTTGCAATTTGAGATCTATATCGATTATTTGCTCTAACACTTTTAATAGAATGCAGAGTTATAACAACAAAAACGTAAATGATATAAAATACAATTAAAGTTATCAGATTCCAAAAACTTAGTAAAGAATCAAATAATGCAAAGAATAAAAACAATGTAACACCTAAAAAAAATCCAACATCTCGTATGAACAGTGATCTGGGTACTTTAAATGGATGAATTAATGCGATTGTTCCTATAACTACCGATGTTATGAAAAATGCAGCACCCATGAGCTCTGCCAATGCCAAACTACCAGAGCCAATGGACATGGCTTTGTAAGTACTAAGAACATCAGGTGCACTATTACCTAAAGCTAAGAGTGTTAATCCGGCCAAGTCATCTGATAATTTAAGAAATTTGGAGATTGTGTATAAGTTTGGACATAAATAACTCAGAGCAGTGAATCCTAATGCAATAAACAAAGCTACTGATGATATCACCACTGGTATGATGGAAACTATTGGTATTGTTGAATGAAACTGACAATAGTATATGGACAAGTAGTTGATTAACCCAATTTGTGGGCAATTATCTTTGACGTATGAACATTGTTTATCAAAATCGATATTATGAATTATACCACAGGTGTGTTCATTCTCTCGCACGCTTAACTGGTATTGATCATCTGTGAAGGTTTCAATAGTTTTGATATCTGTGAACGCATCTTCAATAGTTTTGATATCTGTGGAGGCGTCTTCGATAGCTTTGAAACCTTCTGTCAAGTTTAAAACTATTGCAATAAACACAAACAATCTAACCTTCATATTGAAAATTTTAATTTTTTTCCTACAATCTACAAATTATGTTGTCAAGAAAAATGTACCGTCAATCATTGCACCACCCCCCATACGGGCACACGAAGGTAATCCCTTAAAAGCACAAAAGTGCTTAACATGGAGTGCTGCACCCAAGATCGACTGCGTGGCGAACCACCTATTCTCCAGTCCACCCAAAAATGGAACGAGTTCCACGCAACTATATCCCATTGGTCATGGGTCAGAACGCCGTAATGGGTTCAACCTCAAAGGAATGCATTAGTGTTGCGAGTGGCTGTGAATTTTGCGTTAATTGTTAGTATGCGATTGCGATCTAATTTATAGTTTAATGTGATGTCCGGGTAAAATATTGATGTGGTGCGTTGAGAATTATTTTGCGTGAGGGTATCCGAGCAAACGAACGAGCAAACGAACGAGCGAACGAACGAGCGAAGCGAGTGAGTTTGCAAGTGAGTTTGCGAGTTTGTGAGTTTGCGACTTAGCTAGTTTGCTATTCCATGAGTTTGTTACTCTCTGAGCATACTCTTTCTGAGCATACCCTTTCTGAGCATACTCTCTCTGAGCATACTCTTTTTGAGCATTCTCTTTCTGAGCATACTCTTTCTGAGCATCCTGATGGGATAAGTTGATCCATTTTCTATAACCAATTCTCAAGTAAATATAATATTTATTATGCTGATACTTTCCAATCACGACCTGGTTTGCTAATGAAAAGTTATGTATGTTTAATCTTTTATTTGAGGTTAGTTGTATGACCTTTTGTCAATAGACAAAGCAAGATGCATACAATAAATGCTACATATATATATATTTTGCAAAACTAGAGGGTTCTTCAAATCTTGAAAATGTTGATTAATGTGTGTGGACTCATTTTTCGCAGCCGTTATAATTAGATTCAGTAGTGTAGGGCAAAGACATTTTCAGACTATTGATTAAATCTTCATCTTTACTTTAGTTTTGAGGTAGCAACCTTGGTTGGACACTCTAAATTGTCTCAGATAGTAAATTTGAAGCAACTAGCACGCAAAATAATTGGAGATTGGAAATACTCGAAATACTCTCATGCTTCTAAAACCTACCCGTTTGTCGAAACCATCGAGATGATCACCACAAATGCTTTCAAAAAAAACTAATCACTTTGGATTGAACATGCAAGAAGTTTGCAGTTTCCATACTTTGATATCACATTGATCTTTAACAAAGATTTTGAATGTGGAAACGGCCCTAAAATCATGCAGGTATATCACTGATTTTGTTGCCTCATTTATTTGTTGGTGGTGCAACCAGTCAAAACGAGTCAAAACGAGTCAAAACTAGTCGTATCGTCAAAACGAGTCAAAACTAGTTGACATTCATGAGCACACTTGTGTAACGTATCACTTCTCTCGTGACATTGCTCGTAACAATCTCTCTTCCTCAGCTTGTCTAAATCTTTCAGCTTCCAAGACATGTCTCTCTGCAGGCCTGTTCAAAGCAAAAGAACCTTCATTTGTTTTCCGTATATCCTCGGGAATATAATCAGCATCTCTGACGTTCCTGATAACCACGTTTGAACCCTTTGGATAGTACAAGTCGTCGTGCTCCTGGTCATTTAACCCAAAGATTCTCTCTTGCCATCCGAGTCTGGCTCTATAGAAGTCACTCATCACGTTGTCGTAGCCGTCATTCCATCTATGAAAAAATGCAGCATAAATTACGATAGTAGATCCTAAAAATGTCCCGAACCAACGTGTCCCTGCATTTAATCTAGCGTTTGTATCGATTCTTCTCAAAACCTTATACTGTCCAGGATACTTCTCACTCAATGGACGCGGCGTGTAATTGAGTCGCTTCATGGTTTCATTGATTCTGGCGTATTGAGTAGGTTGTTTGGGAAGAGACGAAAACCCAGCGGGTTGCGTACCAGGTGCCTTGAATTCTGAGGGATAACCTTCCGGAGGTCTCAGATCGGTTGGATCATAGGGATTGTAAGGTGCTTTTGGTGGGGTCCATCCTTTTGGATTTGGTCTTCTTTCAAAATCATCCATTTTCAAGCTGATATTATAGTTGTGCGAAGCGTTTTTTTGAGGCATTCTAGAATATAACTATTGATTTTATCTTTATGATTATCAGCTACTTAATATGCAAATCTCTTGATTCCTGGAAACAATATTTGAATGGTTAGTCTAGCTAGTGAATGCTGTTTTTGTACTTTAACAGTTTTAGTAAACTCATGACGCAGTGCAACATATAACTTGGAGAGTGCTCTTGCCAGCAAATTTCATAAACCTAACTTTCAAACTAATACCCAATTTTCATTGCTCTTGAGAAGAATAAATTGCTATTCAGAACCCAAAAGTTTTGTTGCTGTTACTATTTACTCTTTCCTAGTTTCAATCTACTCCACTTATTTCCTCAGCTCTGCTACTGCCTAAATTCTCTATTTGATTAATTTGCTTATTTGGTCACCTTTGAAGAGTTTCGTATCCCAATGGTTAATCCAGGTATTAAATTAAATTAGACATTACATTAAATCAGACATTACATTGAATCAGAAATTACATTAAATCATACAGTGAGCTCGATGATCACCTAGTAAAAATGATGATTATGAACACAAGTACAAGTGTCTCACGAACGAACGAACGAACGAGCGAACGAACGAACGAACGAGCGAACGAACGAACGAACGAACTCACCCACTCACTCACGAACTCACCCACTCACTCACGAACTCACCCACTCGCGAACTCACGAACTCGCTTCGCTCGTTCGTTCGCTCGTTCGATTCAAGCTGTTACATCTGTCACTTGGTATAATTTGGTTTCCAAAAATTTAATTGTATCAATACACCAACTTGGACATAAAACATAACAAGTTCCCTTTAAGAAATTGTTATCACAGACCAAGAATACATGCTAGATGAATAGGAAGATATTATGTTATGGGTAAATCTTTTGTTTTTCAACATAGGCTTCACCAACAATAAATTTTATATATGAACAGATTAGCAAACCTTCAAGTACTCTGCAAAGTAAATCTAGCAATTCTACAATTTGCTTGTGACTCCTTTGATAACAGGGGAAGTTTATATGCAACCAGATTAGATAATCTCACATGTTAATATGAGCCAGATATGCTTGAATCAACTAAATTATTTTACATAATTAGAGTGGAGAAGTTATGCAATGATCAGTATAATATCTCTAAGGAGAAGTTATCATTGCAATGATCACTATAATGATCACTATAATGATCACCATAATTATCTCTAAAGAAGATTATTGTAAAACAATTTAAACCTTGTCATCTCCATTCATCACGTGTATACTTTCAACTAGCATCTCTTAAATGCACGACATATGGGAAATCAGATCGGGTAAGCTTTTCAGATTAAAGCTTTTTCATAACCCTGTTTCTTAGTCACCACCTAATATACCCAAGTGTTAATGGCTGCGAATTTGGTACAAATCACTAACTTTTTCATTCAAAAACAGCAAGATTTATCCCAACTCTACCTCAGA
The DNA here is from genome assembly GCA_030562865.1 of Kodamaea lidongshanica (nom. inval.). Classification (NCBI taxonomy): domain Eukaryota; kingdom Fungi; phylum Ascomycota; class Pichiomycetes; order Serinales; family Debaryomycetaceae; genus Kodamaea; species Kodamaea lidongshanica (nom. inval.). The sequence continues at coordinate 8,937 of JAKUAJ010000198.1, forward strand.
CACAATTCCCTATAACATAAAGGGACACCTACTCACCAACCTTGAGCAAACCTTTTACAAACCTTTTACAAACCTTGTACAAACCTTGTGCAAACCTTGTGCAAACCTTTTGCAAACCTTGTGAGATTAATTATATTTCCATCTACTCGCAACTATTCGCACTGATGGATTTTTTCATTTAATGTTGAATCACATACTTAACTTCTTCTCTCTAGAAACATTAGACTTGCGTCTTTTGCCAAACTCAGAGAAAAGACAGGCAGTTCTTAAGAGATCCAATCCAAAGTCGAAATGGTCAACAATTGAGTTCAAGTTTTACATGTTGGTATTTGCAGTGGTTGTACCTTTAATGTACAAGAAAGCAATGGAATCATCCAACGAACACAACCCCAACTACCCTAGGTATAAACATTTACTCAGTGATGGGTGGTTATTTGGAAGGAAAGTGGACAATTCAGATCAACAGTATCGTTTCTTTCGTGACAACATGCTCATGTTGGCAGGTATGGTCACAGGTCACACTTTATTAAGAAAAGCAACGGTAAGGTATTTTGCCCAACGCACTCAATTCGATGCCCTCATTGGTGTTTTCTTTATATTTGCTGTTCACGGAGTTAATATGTTTCGTGTTTCAATCCATGCCATGATAATGTATGTTATTGGGCACTTTATCCCCAATCATAAACTTGCATTGATATCAACTTGGGTTTACGGTATTGCTTCCCTTTTTATCAATAATTCATATTGGGATACACCAATTGGAGTTTCAATCATAGATAATGGGTTTAAAGGTATTGTACATAGATGGGATGTATTCTTCAACATTACCTTACTTCGATTAATTTCTTTTAATTTAGATTTCTTGGAGAAGAAATTTAGTAGAAATCATCAAAGTTCATTGGCTGTTGAGGATATTTTGGATGATCGTGATCGTTTGGTTGCTCCAATTCCATTGTCTGATTTTTCGATTCAAAATTACGTTGCTTACCTTACCTACGTTCCATTATTCATTGCCGGTCCAATCATTACATTCAATGATTATATCTATCAATCAAACTATACAAAATTACCTCTGGTTAAAGACACCAGACGTCTAGTGATCTACTTCTTTAGATTGGTATTCTGTGTCCTTGTTATGGAATTCTTACTCCATTTCATGTACGTAGTTGCCGTGTCAAAAACTAAAGCTTGGGAAGGAAATTCTCCTTTTCAAAACTCTATGTTGGGAATGTTTAACTTGAATATAATTTGGCTTAAACTTTTGATCCCTTGGCGTTTCTTTCGTTTTTGGTCTCTTGTGGATGGAATTGACCCCCCAGAAAATATGATCAGATGTATGGATAACAACTATTCTGCCCTTGCATTCTGGCGTGCTTGGCATCGTTCTTTCAATAGATGGGTTCTTCGTTATATTTATATTCCTCTTGGTGGTGCTGGAGGTAGTGGGATCTCTGGTAGAGTATTGAACTCTTTACTTGTTTTTAGTTTTGTTGCTATATGGCATGATATAGAACTTAAGCTTCTTATGTGGGGTTGGATGGTTGTTATATTCTTACTTCCTGAAATATGTGCAACTATCTACTTTAAAAGATATTCTTCTGAATGGTGGTTCCGTCATCTTTGTGCACTTGGTGCTGTTGGAAATATTTGGATGATGATGATAGCAAATTTGTTTGGATTTTGTTTGGGACAAGATGGTACCATCAAATTGTTGAAGGAAATGTTTAGCACTTGGTCTGGTTTCGAGTTTTTTGTATTAGCTTCAGGTGCCTTATTTGTTGGTGCTCAGGTGATGTTTGAATTGAGAGAGCTGGAGAAGAGAAAGGGAATTGATGTTAGGTGTTAGCGGACGAGCGAACGGACGAACGAGCGAAGCGAGTGAGTGAGTTGGTGAGTTGGTGAGTTGGTGAGTGCGAACATTTGAGCTTGTGAGTGCGAACATTCGAGCTCGTTCGTTCGTTCGTTCATTCGTTCGTTCGTTCGTTCGTCGATGCAACCGCAAAGAATTTTGGGTATTACTGATGTCACTAGATTGGCCAATGTCTTGTTCACAAGTGGAGTGTTAGCGTAGCGAGTGATAGCGTAGCGAGTGATTTGCTTGGTTAGTATATATTTTGCTTTTTTGCATTTGTTCTTTTTTGCGGTATGGATCTCTAGTGTTTGTCCGGTATTGATCTAAATGGAAAATTTTGAAAGTGGGATGGCGTTCTATATGTAATAGCAAGTGAGTATGAGTTGCGAATTTATCGATAAATTGAATATTAATTGTTATGAGTGAGTTAATGGCCACTGATGGCACAAACTCTTATGCCAGTTACATATAACCAGGTAGTGTATAAAGTAAGAATTGATTATACCAGTTTAATGTTGTGAATTCTGTTCAATCACTATACGAATGGAAGAAATATACAGATGAAGAAATATACAGATGAAGAAATATACAGATGAAGAAATATACAGATGAAGAAATATACAGATAAAGATAAAAATATAGACATGAAAAGTTTAAACAAAGAATTATAGAAAAATCATAAAACTACTCGTATCTCAACTAATGTCTTCTCTTTCGCCTTGTTGATTGTATAGTATCATTAATGCTTATGTAAGGTTCTTAATTTGTATGATATCTTTGATGCGCTCGAAATTTACTGGATAATTCAAACGATTCGGTTGTTTCTTGCCGGAAGGTACTCAAGCCCCTTTTTATCGATGGCTCCCCCGGTTCCAGTTTACACTGCACAGCAAATACAATCGCAGTTCAGCGAACAGCTTCAGAATCCTGAAAAATACGGATGTAAACTCAAAGAGCTCACCCAGCATCAGTGTACTTTTAAAATGCAACCACAGGGTTCACCGGAAATCATATGTCTTCCATTCAAGAGGCTATTTCAGAGATGTTTGATTAAGCAAAAGAATAGCGAAAAGTGGGTCAACATAGAGATTACAAACCTGGAGACAAATAAAGACTTGTTTGAAGATCCTAGGTATCAAAAGGATGTCGAGGACTTTGGGAACGCAGATAAGGAGTTTCAAAAGGCAATGAGTGACTGACGTTCGTAAGCAATACTATCAGTATTGCAAAACCAACAGCATAGCTAACAAAGATATTGACCATTAGTTGGGATCAATGATACTGAGTGATGGTTATTTTATTAGCTCCAAAGGTTTTACTTTGGTTTTACTTTGGAGTAATGGTTCTTGTACCCAATGAAACTGTCAAGTTTAGCTTTCATAAAAGTATATAAAGGTCAGTAATAGCTTGTTCGTATAATCAGGAATAGACTGATTTGAATAATCTCATATGATTGAAAGAATAGAGGTGAGTTCATTTTGTTGATTATCCATAAAAGCAATGAAAACAAACAAGAACTAATGTACCAGCTGGAAGCAGCCATGAAATTACAACATGCATTTAACGCTAGTGACATAGTGTTTATGGACATCTTATAGATGGAAGTGATGAAAAATCAAGTTTTTGAAGCTACCTTTATTGTATATATCCCCATTGATACTCTGTATTCCCAATACAAAAAATCTTCATGGCTTTTATATTTCAAAAGAACCAAAGTCGAAATTACTTTGACAGTAAGAAGGGACTACTAAAAAATCATTGGGTTTTGGTCGTACGAATCGACAAAAAATGACTCCTAGGCGGTTCGAACGCCTGCATCTTTACGATAGTAGAACTTGAGTCTACCGCCTTAACCACTCGGCCAAAGAGCCAATTATTGGTTGGTGGGGGTGTTGGTATATTATGTTAACAAATGTGTTTTTGAGATATCCAAATTGATGGGTTTCCGTTCAATAAAGTTATCAAGCTAGTGACTGATATAGTTACTTTAAATTATAAAAAAAGTATTAAATTCAAAGAGTGACTTTAAATCACGAACGAACGAACGGACGAACGAACGAGCGAGCGAACGAACGAACGAACGAACGAACGAGCGAACGAACGAGCGAAGCGAGTGAGTGAGTGCGAGTGAGTGAGTGAGTGAGTGAGTTCGTGAGTGAGTTCGTGAGTGAGTTCGTGAGTGAGTTCGTGAGTTCGTGAGTTCGTGAGTTCGTGAGTTCGTGAGTTCGTGAGTTCGTGAGTTCGTGAGTGAGTTCGTGAGTGAGTTCGTGAGTGAGTTCGTGAGTGAGTTCGTGAGTTCGTGAGTGAGTTCGTGAGTGCGAGAGTCTGAGTAAATAAGTGCGTGAGTGAGTGAGGGCGTGAGACTGAGTGAGTGAGTGCGTGAGTTTGAGTCCGAGAGTCTGAGTGCTAATTGTGCTTAAAAAACTTTAAAACTATGAAACTAACTCCAAAACGACACTCTCGAATGAACGAACGAACGAGAAAAACGTACTCAAGATGCTCACACTACTCAAAGAATACTCACGCACTCACTCACTCCCTCGCTTCGCTCGTTCGCATATTTTGGTCGTTGCATCATAAACCCCAATTATCACCATACACGGCCAAGTTCAACTTGTGTTCAATTACACCTACACAAATCTGCTGTGGAACAACCAATAAGAGATTGCAATTAAATATGAAAAATATCGTTTAGCTCGTATCAATTTAACTTGGTTGGTTATAACTTGGTGGGTTAGCCGGGAACAACACACGCACTCACGCACTCACTCACGCACGCACTCACTCACCCACCTACTCACTCACCCACTCACTCACTCACCCACCTACTCACTCACCCACTCACTCACTCGCTTCGCTCGCTCGCTCGCTCGTACTCATATGCTCATAGATTCAGTATAGACTCGCTATATTCATAGATAAATAATCAGAGATTCTCTATAACTCCAGATGCTTTTGGTGAGGTTTATTTGTGAAATAGAACCCATGTAGCAGTGACATTCCAAATGATCATTACTCATAAGTAGATCCTTCAGCAGGTTGAACCAACTTCTTATTAGCAGCAGAAGCCATACTTCTTCTTAATTCCAACAAAATAGTTTCCATACTGTAAGATCTCTTCCAATTTTTTAAAGTATCAAACTGATCGGCAATCATACCACCATTGGAGTCTACACAAGGTAAGTTTATCTTTGAGATGAACCGTACTACAGGAGGCTTTTCTGGGTAATGTTCACCACAAACAATACTCAAAGAGTAGATACGATTCTCATGGTTTGAGTGTGGAGGTCCTAAGATTGTACCATTCCAATCGGTCATTGTAATATCATCTTGAGAAGCCAAACCATAGGAGATTGATTCAGCTCCCAAACCTTTTTCTCCCTTTTCCAACTCTTCCAAAAGCTTAAAGTTTCTTGGTCTAAGACTGTTAGTAACTCAGTGATGGGGGTGGCGTTACGTATATACATACATTTTTGACATGATTTAAGGAGAAGAAAATTAAAGTTGGTGACAAGGTCAAAAAACAAAAGAAAAAAAAAACATTATGACAACTATAGATGATCAAGTTGTTGTTGGTCAAGCAAAGATAAGTCAGGTACAACTAATTGATGAATTGATGATTAATAATAAGATAAATGAAGATGTATCATCATTAAAATTTCATGTAGAATCATTGAAAACCGAGAAACAACTTCTAGAAACCCAATATAAGCAACAAATACAACAATTAGAGAGTCAATTAACAGCTAAAAATAATGAATTTATAAAAGTTAAAGCAACTATAAAACATATTAATGACGAGAACAAACAATTAGCTTCAAAATGTTCCAATCAAGCACAGATTCATTCAACCAACTTGGAACTGCTTAATCAAACCATCAAGGAGTTGAAACAACAAAATACATCACATCTCAAAGATTATAATGAATTGGATAAGAAACATAATAGAATTATAAGAAAATATGAACACATGAGATCAGACCTCAATTTTCAACTAAGTACTAACGATAGATTGAATGAAGAGATTAAATCTTTTAAAGAAAGTACTATAAGATTACAAAATTCAAATGATGATCTTATTCAAAAATTAAACCTGAAATCTTTTCAAGTTCAAACAAATGGAAATGCTAATGCATCATTAAAATTAAATGCAAACCTTCAATTAAAAAATTCAACACTTCAAAAAACTAATAATGAATTACAAATGAGAATAGATCGTTTACATCAAGATAAAACTTCTTTAGAATTACTCAAACAAAAAAATATCTCATTATCTAATAAAATTGAATCTTTAACATCTATTCAAGAGAAATACTTTGAGCTTGAAATTACTCATAGTAACCTCAAAAATAGGGTTTCTATATTGATGGATGTATTAGGTGAAGATAACATAGACTCAATAGAATCAAAAATTAATACATTTATCGAATCAAACAATAAACTTCAAAATGAAGCTTTGATTTATAAAGAAAAATTTAATGAATCAGCAATCGAAATCCTGCAACTTGAAAGAAAATTAGATGAAACAAATAATGAACTTAATCAAATTCAAAAATCGTTAAAAGATTCACATCAAAAAGAATCAAATAATCAAACTCTAATAAATAAATTAGAACGTGCAAAAATTTTAAACACCAAAGAGATTGAATTTTTACGTGAACTGTTAAATGAAATGAATGAAAAAAAACAAAAGGAAAATGATGAAAATAAATCAACCAATCAATATTTAACTAATTTAGAAAAATTAGTGGATGATTATAAAATTGAAATTTTAAACCTAAGAAAGCAAATAGATGTTAAAATTCCAGAAGAAATTGAAAATATTCCAGAACCTAAAAGACAAAAGCAGAATTCATTTGGTAAAATGATTAAACTAGAAAATGAAAATATCCAATTATCTGCTGAAAATAAATCATTACAATCGAACATTAAAGTTTTAAATACAAAATTAACCAATTTTAATGATATTAAACATAAACGTGAGGAATTGCAAATTCTTCAATTAAAATTAAATCCTGCTAATAAGGATCAAATTGTGAAACAGCAACATATAGACTTGTTAAAAAAAGAAAACGAAGCTTTAATCCAACAATTCATTAATAACTCATTGGTCGATTCAATACCAAGAGCATTGTTCGAAAGACAAGAATCTGACAAAGCAATTCTTCAAACAAAAATTGATCAGCTTTCAAAAAGAATTAATAGATTAAGAATCGTATACTCGCAAAAAAGTAAGGATATACTAAGCATCATTTCAAAATACTTTGGATTTGCAATCGAATTTTTACCAAGTGCAACAAACCCTGATGATTTACTGTCGCGGCTCAAATTGACACTGAAGCGCGCTGAATCATCTTATTTAATTATTGATATTGAGTTGAAATCATTAAAAGCTTTTGGTGATTATGAGTTTAAGCAATTGTTTGAAAAAATTCTGTATGAGTATAGTCATGATCAGATTCCGTGTTTTTTGAGTGCACTTAATTTGGAGTTACACAAGGGAGCAAACGAGCGAGCAAACGAGCGAGCAAACGAGCGAGTTCGTGAGTTCGTGAGTGAGTTCGTGAGTTCGTGAGTTCGTGAGTGAGTTCGTGAGTTCGTGAGTTCGTGAGTGAGTTCGTGAGTTCGTGAGAGCGTGCGAGGGGAGTGAGTGTCATTATTGTGGTACTTAGAGGTTAGTTCCTGAGTGAGAGCGTGCGTGGGGAGTGAGTGTCATTATTGTGGTACTTAGAGGTTAGTTCCTGAGTGAGAGCGTGCGTGGGGAGTGAGTATCATTATTGTGGTACGGGTCTTTAGAGGTTACTTCCTGAGTGAGTGAGAGCGTGCGAGGGGAGTGAGTGTCATTATTGTGGTACTTAGAGGTTCGTTCCTGAGTGAGAGCGTGCGTGGGGAGTGAGTGTCATTATTGTGGTACTTAGAGGTAAGTTCCTGAGTGAGAGCGTGCGTGGGGAGTGAGCGAAATCTTTTAAACATATATGTATGACATTGGAATAAAGTAAAAATGGAGCACCTAAATTTTGAACCTGGAATTCAAAGACCCGTACCGCAATTAACACTGTGAGTCTTTCTCTTGCTCTTTCCAAAATTCTGTATATTAAATCTTGGAAGAGCAACGGAAGCTTTGTGGAATTACAGTTATTCGCTGCAGAAATTAATTGCAGCAATATTCGGAAAACGCCGACACAGTGAGGGTATAGGGTGCTTATAGATACGATTTCTGGAAAGCAAAAAGTCGTACCACTGTTAGAACGTGTGTTCTCAACGTAAAATCTTGAGTTTTTGAAAAGTGACTATATTTGTTCTTAGCCCTGCGTAGCTTGGTGTTGACCAGAATAGTTGCAGCAGTTATTGCCGAGTATAAAGTCGCTTCGCAGCAGTTTTTGTCAAGTTCACAGTCGCTTTGCTCCAGTGCTGCTTCGCAGCAGTTTTTGTCAAGTTCGCAGTCGCTTCGCTCCAGTGCTGCTTCGCAGCAGTTATTGCCAAGATTACAGTCGCTTCGCTCCAGATGTATATTCAAGTATTGCTGATATTCGAGTTAATAGAGGATAGATGATAAGAAAAATATTATTTTTGTAGCGAACGAGCGAACCGAGTGAGTGAGTACGTGAGTGAGTGTAATCTCGGAAATGTCCATAAAACACCCGATGCTATGCCCATACACAAAACATCCCACACTATCAATTACATTGAGTATTGTACATTGCCGAAAATACTCACTTATTCACTCACCTACTCATTTAGTGAACGAACAAAGCTTTCGAAGCTGTACAGCCCAGGACTTCAAAGTAAGCGACAAGTACTGAGCTCATCAATGACTTTTGCCAAAAGACTCTTTATTGTTTAACGGGAAAACACACTTCATTCGGTACAACATTTATCTTTTGACATTTTTTATGTTGTATTGCCAAAATGCGAAACAATTGAACCAATTCCTTATTTTATGCCAACCTTACAAATTTAGAATATTGACCAGTAATTCCATTAAAGTTTGATTCGGCAATCCTATACCTTGAACTCATAAACATGGGAACAAACAGCTAAAAACCCATACTACAAAAAACCCATACTACAAAAAACCCAGACTACAGTATTCAATTAAGCTTTCATCCAGGCACATTTAGTTTTACACAAATTTACATAGTCATTACAATTATCCTTCGGAGTCATCAAAAAAGAGTTACACCCAAAATTAGACTTTGCCCTTTGATAGTCAATCTATTGTCTTGCAAGAATCATGTATCTTGATTATTTTCAAGTTTATTAGTCATACATATTAGTAAAGCAACTAAAGTATTGTATATAATTAAATGCTACCTCACATAGTTATTGACATGCCAACTATCCCTGGCAATTAAGATGATTCTTAATTATATCAATTGCTCACACTAAATCAAAATGTCAGAACTTCCTAATTGGGAATTTCGATTGTCAAAGGGCAAAAAAGGTGTGAAATGAAATGCTGGTTACAAGTACCAATCAATTAAAAGTATTGTTTAAAGGTGACCATAGCAAGGGTTAACAATATAGATTCAATCATATTATTCAGATCAATCTAGAATTAAATAGGTTATAGTGAAATTAATTAGATCACGTTCAAAATAATATTATTATGAGGATGATGTGAACTCTGTCTGGAGTGGTGTATTGGCTGCTGGGTATAAAAAGCCCTTCATTAGTCTCCTTTTCAGTATCAATATACAATATGAACCCAAACACTCTTCTTACTTTTGCTATTCTTTTCTCGGTACAAGCTTCTGCTGGTATAATTCCCCGTCACGAAAATGTTGCTCGTGACGCCATTCCTGATGTTTCTGGTCTCACCAATGGCCTCACAGGGAGTCTTGGCGGAGTTACCGGAGGTCTTACTGGGCAAGTGAGCAGTCTTCTCAATTCGCTTCTTTCACTTCCTACAGATGTTCTTTCTGCACTCTTGGCAAGTCTTGGTGGTCTTACAGGTGGATTACCAATTCCAAACTTGCCAATTCCAACTGGGGGATTACCAATTCCAAACTTGCCAATCCCAACCGGAGGATTACCAATTCCAAACTTGCCAACTGGGGGATTACCAGTTCCAAACTTGCCAACTGGAGGATTACCAGTTCCAAACTTACCAACTGGAGGATTACCAGTTCCAAACTTGCCAGCTGGAGGATCACCAGTTCCAAACTTACCAACTGGAGGATTACCAGTACCAAACTTACCAACTGGAGGATTACCAGTTCCAAACTTGCCAGCTGGAGGATCACCAGTTCCAAACTTACCAACTGGAGGATTACCAGTTCCTTCAGGAGCTATTCCCAACTTGCCAACTGGTTTGGCTTCTGGGGCCGCACCAGCCGGTATCATCTAAACAACAAAATCCAAAAACACAAAAAAAAAAAAACCATTTCCTTCATGTTTCCACGTTAAATTTGTACTAATATAAACTGTGATGTTTTTCCAATGTAGTTAACCAACCAATACAAAGCATTTTCATCTTCGAATGAGAGAGTTAGAAATATGCAATAAGATTCACATTTTCGCTAACCGATACTTTTCAATAATGCTAACCTCACTTTATCCAACAATTGCAAATCCGAATTATCAAAATTCTCAACATCTTTAGAAACAGAGTTCCAAATATTTCCCTTATTAATTTGGTCAAATTTCTCAATAAACGTCTTCTCAAACTCTTTACTTGATTCTTCATACTTTTTCACATAAGCATACATCCAACCCCAAGCATCACCATTACTTTCATCTTGTAATGCACGAGTAAACCATGAATGTGCTTTGGGGTGTTTTCCCTCAATCCAAAAAAATACTCCGATCTTCATCAATAAAGTTGATGAATTCAGTGTCTTTTTTAAAGCATCCAAGAAAGCATTCTTTCTTTGCAGCATTTTAGGAATTAACTCTAGATACTGTATCCATAATTCAGCATCTTCGGGAAACTTTTGAAGGGCACGATTTGTAATCAGCCGAGCGTCAATCAAGTTTTTAGCATCAATTTCAAGTTTGATTTTAGCAAGCCAAAGTTTAGATGCTTCATGATGGTTTTCACCAGTATCGAGAATAGCCGTATCTAAAGTTGATCTAGAACGAACAGGTGAAGAATATAATTTTGATAGTAATATCCATAGTTTTGGGTCTTTACATCTTCGAGCTCCAATCAGTGCAGCTTCTTGTGCTTCTGAAGTTTTTTTCATATCGATCAAAATTTGGCATTTTTGTAAGTGGAGTTTAATATTTTCTGGGAATAACTCTAAAGCTTTCTCTGATTGCGACAACTCATTAAATTCAGACTTGTTAAGTTTTTTTAGGCTCAAAAACCGAAGGAGATGAATATGCTTATACCACAAGCTTGGTGATTTTGATCCCAAGGTTTCCAAAGCTTCTTTTGCGATTATAATAGCTTCATCATACGCCTGTGTTTTGCACGCTAGCTTGAATCGAGCCAACCAAATGGCTTCACTCTCTGGTAACTTTCGAGACGCATCCACAAGAATACTCATGGCTGCTTTTGGGTCTGCTTGCAAAATCCAAAGGTCCTTTGCATACATCATTGGGAATGTTTCCTCATCTGGATTAAGACTCAAAGATTTCTCGTAAAATTCAAATAACAGAGGTAAGTCCGCTTTAAGAATTTGAAACAATTTGAGCCAAGATGAGATATCTTTTGGTTGTTTTTCCACAATATGATTGTAAATGTGCTTTGAAATTTGAGCTGGAGAGTTTGAGGCGAGCTTGAGACATTCAGTGGTGTCTGTATGAGCAAGTAAAGATGTGATTACAGCTTGTGAAGTCATAGGAAAACCTTCATTTTCCAATGAAATCGCTTCATTTATCCAAGTTTCCAGTGATAAATCTTTTGAAAATCCTCTTTCGATCATTTTTTGTAATTTTTTAGCATCTGATTTCTGTTCTTTCTCTTCCAATTTCGATGCCGAGATCCAGACTCTATAATCATTATCAAGAGCCTTTCTAGCTCTATTCAAAAGAGTTTTTGAATCAGCGTATTCTGATAGACTAATTAAGGCTGACCAGAATTTCCATTCCTGTGGACATAATTCAATAGCTTTTGAAAGTAATTTTTTTACACCATCTGGATTTTCCTCCATTTCTATTAATTTCTCCCAAAGGGAAACGCTCAGTGGAAGCAGCTCTAAAGCTTTCATGAGAACTCTTTGCTTAGATACATCGTTGATCTCTAGATCAGTTGCTTTAGTCCATAATTTTTCAGAATTTGGGATATAACTGAGAGCTTCAGTGACAATAACCTTGGTTTCTTTAATTCCTTCAAGAGAATTTAGATGAATTCTAATGCTTTCAAGCCACACTTCTTCACTCCGAGGAGCATAGTAGCACCCTTTCGTGATGAGCTGTTTTGCGCGTGACCAATCTTTGGCTTGTTCCTCTAATCTTGCGCTTGCTATCCAAGCACTTGCTTTTCTAGGATGAGTTTTGCGTAGAGATGCTAGCACTGATCTAGATCTATCAATGTCTGCGTACTGAGTAGTGTCTTCTACGAGGTCTTCCTCACTTATTTTGATGTTAGAGTTTGTAGTGTCAAGAACTTTATCTAGTTGATTACCGAGGAGAATATCTCTAGATTCTTTAATTGACTGAAAGTTTGTCATGTTATCTGGAATAGCATAGAAACGCTGCAGCAGTTTCTCAAGCAAATTCATGCGTTTGTTTCTTCGGGTCAAATCACCAACCTCAGGGAGGGTCTCCCATTCGGATTCAGTTATGGCAGAAAGCCCCCGCTTCAAGTCCGAGAATTGGACAGCTAAATTGTTGGAGACTGATACAGTTTGCTGTTGCTTTTTTTTCTTCAAGCGGTCTTCTACTTGTTGGTAGATTCGTTCAGCTTCCTCGTCTTCATGATCTTTGATTTTAGTTTGGAGAAGACCATCGTCTTTGATATCTGGCACGAAAGACTCGGCGTTTGTTATGAATCCGGTGGCACCTCTTCCCACACCAGGGATGTAGCCTGGAGGGGGGTCTTGATTAAGGAACGACATTCACCTTTAAGTATTTGTGAGTACTTTGAAAAGAACTCACTTCAAAAAATCTCGCGTTTACAAATGATGGTTTGTTCCATAAACCATTAAGGGCTTCTCTTTTCACAAACATTGTCAAAAGATTAATAGTGATAGCATTTCTGGTATACGTGAAAGTTTAAATAGTAAAGCTTTAGATCTTGGAAGTCACAATTGTGATAGAGGAATTTATGATTTTACTACCCTTTAGTTTTAGTCTTTAAAGGGACATAAGAAATCTGCATTTCTTCGAGACTTTCATCTACTTTGATTATATGTGTTTTTGAATCTAAAGTATTTTTTTGAGCCTTTAACAATTTAGTATAAGATGATTCTATCTTATTTTCGTTGTAGCATGGATGATATCTTATTTTCGTTGTAGCATGGATGATATCTTATTTTCGTTGTAGCATGGATGATATCTTATTTTCGTTGTGGATGATTCTATCTTATTTTCGTTGTAGCATGGGTGCAAAAAATGATTGGGTAAGGTGAGTGGTAAATTTAAAACTAGACAGTCTGTCGAGGGTATCATAGATAAAGTATGCAAGTATACCTCACTGCTAATCTAATTTCCAGTGACTAGTGTACGCATCGAAATATTAAGTCAAGACTTTGCCTGATTTCATTCACTTGATCGAATATATCGATTCAGGATTGGCCGTTTATCTTGAAGAAACAACTAAGGACCATAAGCAAGAGAAGTTAAAGGTGGATTTAACTATATATGACATCAAACTTTAATCAGACTATTTGATTCATTTGATTAGTGGTAACGTGTGTCTACAAACTAATTATTGAAACACAATTAGGTGCAATTGATTGCAAAACCGAAACTAAAAGTCTTTTAATATGAAATAAAATCTTTAATAACCAAAGTCTTTGTATTTGGAATGGATACTCTTTAGTTTCTTCATGCAGTCATGTATGAATAATTCCACATAGTTATGCTTCGAGAAAGCTGAATAGCTAAAAAAGTGTACTTTCACTACTAGAGTTATTAGTAATGAGCAAATCCTTTTCTTAATCAAATCCTTCTCTTAAACTTTTCTTATTCAAATCCCTCTTTTAATCATCCATTTTGCAACATTACCAGAAGAGTGAAGAAAAATTACACAATACTACAACTTCATAGGGATGAATTTTGATTTCACCAGTCAAAGATTAAAGAGACTTAATACATACCAAAGAGTAAAAGCATACTACGGAACCAAATACAAAAGTGTAAACTTATTAAGAATCGCATATGGTAATCTCGCGCAACACAACTTGTGGATTTAATAAACTCCAAGATTTTCCTCATCGCAAATTTTCATCATGTCAAAGAGATCCGCTGAAGACGAGTTATCTCAGGTTTCAAGAACAGCTAAGATCAATGCTGAATCTGCCCCTGCAGCCACAGCCATTGAAGAAGAGGCTGATGCGGAAATGGGTGAATTTGAGGATCCTTATGGAGACGAATTCGAAAGTGATGGTGAGATCATTGAGCTTGATAACGAAGAAGACTTAGACGAAGATGCTGTAGCCAAACAAATTGAGGATGAAAATACCGAAGAGCCTGAACTGACAATTTATTTACCTCACAAATCAAGACCTTTGGGGCCTGATGAAGTGATGGAAGCAGATCCAAGTGTATACGAAATGTTACATAATGTCAACATGCCTTGGCCATGCTTGACTTTGGATGTATTACCTGATAATTTAGGTAACGAAAGAAGATCATATCCTGCTTCAATGTATCTCACAACTGCTACTCAAGCTCAAAAAAGTAAAGATAACGAATTAATCACTATGAAATTATCTTCGCTTGCAAAGACTTTGGTTAAAGATGATGACGAAGACGAAGAAGAAAATGAAGATGATGATGAAGATGTGGATCCAGTGATGTATAGTGAAACCATTCCTTTGAAACATACAACTAATAGAATACGTGTTTCACCTCACTCACTCGAAACAGGTGAATACCTCACAGCAACCATGTCTGAAAGTGGTGAAGTTCTTATATATGATTTGGCTTCTCAATTCAAAGCATTTGATACTCCAGGATTCGTGATTCCAAAACTGGCTAAACGTCCAATTCATACAGTTCGTGCCCACGGTAATGTCGAAGGGTACGGTGTCGATTGGTCTCCTCTCATCTCAACAGGAGCCTTATTGTCAGGTGACCTCACTGGTCGTGTGTATTTAACTACTCGTACCACTTCAAGTTGGGTGACTGATAAAACACCTTTTTTTGCATCGGACGCACTGATTGAAGACATTCAATGGTCCACTGGTGAGAACACTGTTTTTGCTACTGCAGGTACCGATGGTTACGTACGTATTTGGGATAACCGTTCTAAAAAGCACAAACCAGCTTTATCAGTTCAAGCGCTGAAATCTGATGTTAACGTGATTTCATGGTGTGGTAAAATTAACCATCTTTTGGCTTCAGGTCATGATGATGGTTCATGGAGTGTTTGGGATTTACGTAACTTTACATCAGAAAATCCTGCTCCAGTTGCCAATTATGATTTCCATAAATCTCCAGTCACTTCAATTTCATTCAACCCACTTGATGAATCTATCATTGCCGTTTCTTCTGAAGATAACACCGTTACCTTGTGGGATTTGGCTGTGGAGGCTGATGATGAAGAAATTTCTGAGCAAAGAAAAGAATTGAAGGAGTTGCACGATATTCCTCCTCAATTGTTATTTGTACATTGGCAGAGAGACGTTAAGGATGTTAGATGGCATCCTCAGATTCCAGGATGTTTGGTTTCTACCGGTGGAGAGGGATTGAATGTCTGGAAGACAATTTCAGTATAGGTGAGCTGGACGCAGTAAACGTCAACATTAGGAGTCTATAGCGATTGTGTTGTCAAGCAGAATGTTTCTCCTAATGAAAATACAATCTGCCCTAACGTTAGTTGTTATAGAGTAATAAAAGTTATATTAGATAATATCATACGAAAATTATATTTGGGAAACAGGAAAACCTGAAGGTGACTTTGAGTATTTAAAGTGGGGAATGTATTGCACAGCAATACATTCGAAGGATATGATTATTAGATTGATACTAATGTGGGATCTAGGAATCAGGGGTTCTGGTCAGTATGTACCACCTATATTAGAAGGTGTTCTTACGTTCTTGGGAGGGTAGTTAATTTAGGTATTCAAAATGAAAAGCTTGGTGATTAGTTGTGATTTATTTAGTGTTTAGGACGAAGAACGAGCGTAGCGAGTGATGAGTGACGTGTAAAGTGTGATTTGACTAATAAAGTGTCATATGACTGATAAAGTGTCATATGACTGAAAAAGTGTGATATGAATAATGAGTAAAGTATGTGACAATCAGTCTCCTTACTATCTGTGGTACGGCTGCTGATTTGACTTTATACTCGATTAATGCCAAAAATGTAATACTGATAAATTTATGGTATTGCTGATATGGACCTAGGTGTCAACCTTAAAAAAAATAAAGGCGAACGAGTAACTACTAGTATAGCGAGTGAGTTTGTTATCAAGTGTGATTGAGTGAGTGCGTGAAGCTATTGTTATTATTGATTCTTGAGTTTGACAGAACTCATAGATAATACATCGGAGAATTCGTTAAGATCTTAACTTGAGAAGGGGACATATAAGGATTGGAGAATATAAAACACTTATACTTGAGTTTTAATAAAAATGATTCCGCCCAGGATCGAACTGGGGACGTTCTGCGTGTTAAGCAGATGCCATAACCGACTAGACCACGCAACCATTATTGGTTTTGTAAAAGAGTAGCATTATCATGTTCAAACCATGATTGTGTACACAACGAATTAAACACGGGCTCATTCAAGTAAGAAAGATAAGAGTACACTTACGAATACTACAAGATACTATAAGACCTTGACCATATAATACGCCTATCTGACCATATTATATAAAAACATTTGTATGCTTGGGGTGAAAACTACAAACAGGTTTTATTTCGATATCCCAAAAAAAACATATACCGATCTGAATATTTACCATTTCTACTTTAATTGAGATTAGCTTAAAGATTTGGCGGTGCTTAAAATGATTCAAAAAATATTTTATTAAGATTAAAATTATAAAACATCGTACCTCCCTTACTTAAGGTAAGGTTGTGCTTGCTCTGAAAGAGCCCATCTAAAGAATTCATAATCATTTTTAATCTTTTAGATGTCGGACTCTTACTTAGAGCTTCTCGATGGAAAGCAGTACTATTAAACATTAACTTTATTTTATAATTTTGTGGATGTACATAACATGTCACAAATAAAATTAAGCGAGAATTGAAGAATAGTCCACGGAACTATTTTTTGGAAATAATGAAGGTACACAGCCCCAAAGTATTGGTGTATTGCTTCTAATGCTCTTTTTAGGATGGTGTTGATTTCTCTTTACTTTGAATGTATAAGAAAGATCACAGTGAGCAACCTAGCTCTAGGACCAGGAAACAACGAGCAAAGTGAATTGTGAGTGAGTTGTGAGTGAGTTGTGAGTGAGTTGTGAGTGAGTTGTTAGTAAGAAATTAGTTCAATGATTTTTCTTAACGTTAAATACATCCTTGTTGAGAAAACATTTAATTCAAATTCATCAATAGGCAGTGAGTAGTGAGTAGTGAGTAGTGAGTAGTGAGCTCTCACCTACTCACTCACGAACTCACTCGCTTCGCTCGTTCGTTTGTATCCCGTCAAGTTCGATTTTAACAAGATCTTAAATAGCTTAAAACTTCAAGAATAATGGTTCATTAAAGGTGATCTTACAGGAATCTTTTATTGCACCACTCAATGATTCCACATCCTTCAAAACAGCTTGTTTCTCATTATTATTGTATTGATATGGTAATGCCTTTTGAACTGAGCCTTCAGTTGTAATCAGTGTGTCATTGGTTTTCAGGGGATGCAAAGTGTTGTTGGAGTAGGATGACAAGTGTGTAGAATCAGTAGCATTGTAAACCTCAGAATGCAAAAATGAATTAACGTCTATTAAGTTGTCTGATAAATCATTTACTATCAAATTTAGCTCCTGTTGTCTTTCTTGTTGTTTTAAAAGTTCAGCTTCTTGTAGATAATCATTTGAGTACATGTGATGGCCTCTTAAAAGCGAGGATGATTCATTCACTTCGTCCTCATGGTTATTGTCGAATAGGCACAGCAAACAGTTACCCATCTTGAACGCTGGTTGATTTTTTTTTGTTTGTACCTAAAATATCGTTTCTCAATTCGAACGAGCGAAGCGAGTGAGTGAGTGAGAGAGTGAGTGAGGTCGTGAGTTGCGAATTCTTTTGTATGAACGAACGAGCAAACTAACGGACTCATTCAGACCTAACACTTTAAAATCGTGTCACGTTCAGTACCAATGGTTTCTATAGTAATATATCAATCAAGAAGAGTGAGAGATTTAAATATTTGGGAAACTTTTAAAGAAGATGATTAATGTGTAAATTGAGCAAAATAGACAGTCACTTGAACGGAACGGATGGACAGCTTTAATTCTTCTCTATTGATTCAATGATGATGTAAGAGTAAAAAGTATTGTGATATTTTGAGCACCAATATTATGAATACAACCAAGATGATTCTATGAAATTGTCAAGAGAATGTACATTTATGGAGAATGATGATATGATTGTTAGACAACCTGCTGATGCAAACTTGAAACAGGTTAGAGGATTTAGTGAAAGTTTTGTTCTTCTCAGCAGAGGTTTAAAGTGATTTTATAACCCAGGTTAATTAAAGTGATTTAAAACCCAGGTTAATTAAAGTGATTTTTTATCACCCAGGTTAATTAGTGATTTTTTATCACCCAGGTTAAAGTCATTTTTTATCAGGTTACTTTTAGTCATTTTTTATCACCCCCCTAAAAATGACACAAGCTCTTTGCTGTCATGCTTTTGAAGCATTACACAGTAAATTGTACAACTGTGCAGCGTTACCTTTCGAAGGATTCAAGGAGAAATTTCCATCCAAAGCACCCTTGTTTATTACTTGGAATAAGAATAACGAATTACGGGGATGTATAGGAACCTTTGAAAGCCAGGATGTTGTGCGGGGTGTTGCAAAGTATGCATTGATTGCAGGGTTTGAAGATAGCAGGTTTCCATCATTCACCAAAGCGGAGTTAAACTCTTCAATATCTGTGCTGGTCACGTTGTTGGATAAATTTGTAAGTATTGAAAGTTGGGATGATTGGATCATAGGTACAAATGGATTAAGTTTAAAAATGGAAATAAAGAATTCATTATACCTGGGAACATTCTTACCAAGCGTGGCCGAGGAACAAGAATGGGATCAAGAAACCACCTTGTATTATTTGCTACAAAAGGCAGGATATGGTGTTTCAAAGGAATCTACAATTGAATTCTATAAGTTGGGCCTTAAAGAAGGATGGTTAAAATTAACAAAGTATAATGGATTAAAACTGTCTTTAAATTATGATGAGTATAAGGCCATCAGGAGTAGTACAAATATTAAATAGCAAGAATACTTTTAAGGATCCCAAAAATCAGTAAACTGTGCATTGTTACACGACATCAACACAAAAAGTAGATTAACGATGTTGAGTGAAACAATTATTGAAATTATTAAAGGGAAGAAAAAAGTAAATCAAAAGTGTAAATAACATGTTAACAACTTTTGTTCAGCTATGGGGTTTGAATTAGGGTTTAAATTAATTCATTTGATTTCAATGTTCATTTGATTTCATCGTTGATTTCATCGTTCATTTGATTTCAATGTTCATTTGATTTCATCGATTTCATCGTTCATTGATTTCATCGTTCATTTGATTTCAATGTTCATTTGATTTCATTGATTTCATCGTTCATTGATTTCATCTATTTTTGATGATATTCAACCAACCAATTGAGGAAAAATCCACTTATCACTGGAATTGTAAAGTTATCATCAATTCCAATTACGCTAACATATTCAGATACTGAAGCGATTAAACCAGAGAATAAAGCGTATTGTTGTAAAGTCAATTTGCTTGTTGATTCAGTCCATAAAACAGTGCCAGCATGGTTAGACAAGGAAATGTAATTTGGAATCCAATAACCATAAAGAACATAACAACTAACAAAACCAGCAACCATACTGGCAACACAACCTGCTAAAGATTTTCCTCTACCAATTTTAGGAGTACATTTACCAAAAACGCGACCAATGATTGATGCACTAGTATCAGCCCAACTAACCAATAACAAGGATAAAACTGATATGTCGGTAGGTAAAAAGGTAAAAACAATAATTATACCAATGAGGTAGTAATTAATGCCATTGTATTGTTTAAGTTCCAGCTCTCTGAAAAGGAACCAAACTTTTTCAACCAATAATCTGTTCATTTCAGGACTCAGGAAACGGAGAAAATCATAAGTGAAATTGAGAGCGAGACAAGTATATAAAGGAATAACCAAATCCTTTTGAGTGAAACCCAAGGAATAAACCCATAATCCAATGAATCCAAAAGATGAGTGTAATATTTTTCTGATTATTTCATGTTCAAAGAGAAATTGGCGGAAAGCGGTTGGTTGAGTGAGCGGACTTTTTAATTCTGTAGTTTTTAAATCGCTCTCTTCACTCACTAACACTTCTTCTCCACTGGTCTTTTCTTCTTCTGGTAATTCTACAATATCATCCTCATCCACCTCAGAGTCTTCACCTTGGTCATCATCTTCATCATCATCTTCATCTTCATCTTCATCATCACTCAATAAAGTATCATTTTCCACATAAGTAGCATCCTCTTCTTCAACATAACTGTTATTAGCATCGAAATTGTGAATAGTTTTGCGGATTGCAGACTTGGGCGTGCTTCTTGCACTCATTCTCTTCACTCGATGAGGAGTCTTGGGGGTACTAGGGACTGAAACCATACTTTGTTTTGCTTGTTTTTTTTTCTGTATTTTTTTAATCCTCTCAAGTATTCAAATTTTATTGGCTTGTATTGATTTTGTGTCAACTAGTTCTCGTAGCCAGTCGTCTTTAATAAAGATTATTTTCTATATATTGTACATATGCACGGCCACGTTCCATAAAAGCTCTACTGTAAAATCTTGTTAAACTTTGCTAATTGTGGGCATCATAAACTTGACGTAAAGATCGCTTTAAACATAGGGCGGCTCTTCTCAAAGTGAACACGCGCATGATTATGATATTCTACATACATTTGTTTATTCCGTGTTCGCCTCGCATCTCATTTCTTCCTGCTTTACGTATTCTTTCGTTTGTGATTTTGCGTTATGTTTTTGAATATGAGGTGGCTTTTTCGTTGGGCGATTGCGGGGGTATCGAGCGAACGAACGAGCGAACGAACGAACGAGCGAACGAGCGAAGCGAGTTCGTTCGTTCGTTCGTGAGCCCGCGAGTTTTTTCATTTGTCCGCTAGTTCGTTCGTTCGTTCGATGTATCGCTTCGGTTGATGTATTCGATACTCACTCGCTTCGATGTATCGCTTCGGTCGATGTATTCGATACTCACTCGCTTCGTTCGATGTATCGCTTCGTTCGATGTATCGCTTCGGTCGATGTATTCGATACTAACTCGCTTCGCTCGTTCAAAATAATTCGCTACTCACTCGCTTCGGTCGATGTAATCGCTACTCACTCGCTTCGGTCGATGAATTCGCTACTCACTCGCTTCGGTCGATGTATTCGCTACTCACTCGCTTCGCTCGTTCAAAATAATTCGCTACTCACTTGACGTTGGAGTGGAGAAAAATACATCAGATTACTCATACTTTACTCACTTATTGTATTGATGAGTGGTTGATTCAATGTTGAGTAATGAGCAGCTAAAAAAGCATATAAGCAAACAATAGAGTATATAAACAACTAATAGAGCATATAAACAACTAATAGAGCATATAAACAACTAATAGAGCATATAAACAACTAATAGAGCATATAAACAACTAATCTCGCTACGCTCGATCACTCACTCACGAACTCGCTACGCTCGATCGCTTACTCACCCACATTTACTGCTGCTCTTTTTCAGCCACTGATGGTACAAACTCTTACGATAGTTGTATATTTAGGTATTCCTGGGAAATAACATCATTTCATCAATAGGGTCATTCAAAACTATCTCGATGTATCTGGTGTAGATTTCGCAACAAACTTCCAAGCATTTTCAATTGCAACAATCTGCACTCAGTCACATAACTCACCAACATTAACCAATTTCCTCCAACAAAACAAAAAATCAAAATCAAAATCATATCTTCAATAAAGTCAATTCGAAAGTATCTTTAGGTATCTGCAATGGTGTACATATTGCTAGTGCTGCAATTACATGGGTATCTTGGTGCTAAATTTCCGCATGAATATAGGTTCTGCAAAGATTCGCTACTCACTCACTCACTCACTCACTCGCTTCGCTCGTTCGCTCGTTCGCTCGTTCGTTCGTAATCTTGGAAGATTGCCTCAACGCACTCTTCCAATATCACAAATTAGTCAAAGTACATTTGTTGTATGTAATCATCCATTTTAAACATCTGTTACTCTTTCCCTTCTTTGTATTCCTACTTTTCAAAAGCACTTGAGCTTCTCCAGACTTGTTGAGATTTTCGGATTCCTTCTTCTTTTTCCACATTTCTTGTAATTTTCCACCTTTTTTTGCAATTTTCCTTGGTATTTGTACTGGTTGGAAGAAGCAGGTTTCAATCCCATTTGAATAATGGATTCTTCGAAAACGAGCGAACGAACTCGCTTCGTTCGTTCGTTCGTTCGTTCGTGAGTACCAAGCACTCATAGTACTACTTTGCAGCACTATTCGTTACTTGGATTGGTCAGCGCCTTGGTAAAGAAAGAAGAGAAAGATTTTTCCTTCAAACCGTCGAATTTGGGCCACATAGATGAGATTAATTTGAACATTCGTTTGTTAGTTTGTCAATAAAGCTGTTACAATTATTCTTTTGTATGAACGAACGAGCGAACTAACGGACTTATTCAGACTCTTTAAGACTCAATCACTCGCTTCGCTCGTTCGTGAGTGTTATATTTGGCAGAGATTAACTTAATGTCTGTTAAAAGCTTTAGAACTTAACTTTTTTGGTCCAATTAGACCTCTTTATATAGCTACTATGTATGCTTTGCAACCTATATAGTTGTCTCAAAGTGGAAATTCGTGTAGCTCGTCTAATTCGTAGGTACTTTGAGTAATAATCTTTCGTCTAATAACATTAAACCTAGTTTTTGTGGTCCAAGTCGTCCTGATCATATGTGTAGTGTATCGACTGCTGAGCAATGTATGCTCACCCTAACAGAGTGCGTTTGTTTTTCGCAACCCAAAAAACACAGAAGCAGAACACAAATGGAACACACTACAAAACGTATATATTTAAAATGGTTATCAAGCGAACCAATGGAAGCAACAACTAGTAACACTATTCGAATATCCAATAATATATGAGAGGGTAAATTATCCTCACTCACCACCCATTCACTTCTAATGTTTTTGCAATTCACAATCAATGCATCCGAAATGAGTGACTGGTGATTTATTTGATAAGAATTTGGACTCTTTCATGTCAGAGAATTCTCCGTTGCGGTGACTATGATAAATTTTTTTGAAACTGGTTCATATCGTAAAATAAGTTCCCATTAACACCAGTAGTACCAAGAATAGCAGCTGCAATAGTGCCACAACACTAAAATCACCTACACTGAACGAACAAGCAAAGTGAGTGAGTGAGTGAGTGAGTGAGTGAACAAACGTGCCAAATTTACCAGAGACTAGTGAGTAGCAAACTCGAAAGTTTTCTATGAATTCGATTGTTATGATTGAGTGTTTAGCAAATTCTGAGTGAGTAGCAGATTCATTTGATTTGAACGTTCTCACTTGTACCTAAATCGCTTATTGTCCTCACTCATGAACGAGCGAACGAGTGAACGAGCGAACTCGTTCGAATAACCTCACTTGTACCTAAATCGTTTATTCTCCTCACTCACGCACTCACTCACCCACTCACTCGTTAACTCGCTTCTCTCGTTCGTATCTCTATGATTTCAACAACATCCCTTAACTGATTGATTTGAAATCAATATGTTTTAATCAAAAATACAATTGAATAGTATTGGTATATATTCATAATCACTACAGCTAAATCACCTTTACACATTATCTTACCCAGAATTGGCCTTTGAAGATAAATTATCCACCATTTGTTGAGACACCATTTATTGCAACACCACCATTTTTTGTCACCCCAATTGACCCCTTCTCTTTCAAATCTCTATCATATTCAATCATTGCCTCAGATAGATTCAAATAACAATTTTGCAATCTGTTCAAATTGTCCTGCACAGTGACCAAGATCGTCAAGGTCTAAATTCAACAGGAAATTGATCATGGAAAAGGGGGTCCAGAGCTTTCAAAGCCCCAATAGCAAGTATATCTTGTTTCAATTTCAATGTTTCTGGAGCTCCTATTCCATGTTTCTCTTCCAACCCCTTCAAGTCTTTTTTGAGCCTTTCGAGGTTATTCACATAATGGGCATAGTTGGCTTCGTTTGGAATTACTTTATTCAATGCTCGGTTCACATGACATAATGTTTCCAAGAAGTCGTAATCACTTTTACATTGAACATTCATGATATTATTGAATGCAATGACTAAATTCCTCACTTTTGATGTTCCTGAGACGCTGACAAAGTTTGGGTAAGATAGACAAGTTGCTGGAATTGGGCATCATATTTATCTCTTGCTGCTGTCACCTTTTTTATTGCCTTGTAGACGTTTTTGATGTGGCATCTCTTAACTCCAGGGTCGTTGTGGGAGCCCAGACGGGATTCCAAGCTGGTTAGCTTCGCCTTGATTTTTTGGAACTTGGTTTGTTCTGCGGGGATGTATACTTCTGGTGAGTTCTCCTTATTGCTTGAGTTGGTGTAGCTTGGTAAATACCTGTTTGGGGTATCGTATACGCCTATTTTATCGGGTTCCATCCTCATATTCCTTGTGTTTGATAAACCATTCCTTTCATTTGAAATTACAAGTCTGTCGATATTCAACCCTTCATGTGATAAACTAGGTGATGATCCAT
The DNA here is from genome assembly GCA_030562865.1 of Kodamaea lidongshanica (nom. inval.). Classification (NCBI taxonomy): domain Eukaryota; kingdom Fungi; phylum Ascomycota; class Pichiomycetes; order Serinales; family Debaryomycetaceae; genus Kodamaea; species Kodamaea lidongshanica (nom. inval.). The sequence continues at coordinate 33,848 of JAKUAJ010000198.1, forward strand.
TAGGTGTACTCACATTATCCAATCTAGTTCCATTGGGTACATTACTCCTCCAATTACCATTTGTTGCGACACCACTATTTGTGGTGGCACCACTTGATGTCTCCCCACTTGATTCCTTCCCTTTCAAATCTCTATCATATTCACTAATTGCCTCAAATAGATTCAAATAACAATTTTGCAATCTGTTCAAATTGTCCTGCACAGTGACCATGTTCGTAGTCAAGGCATGGCTAAATTGAGCACGGAAATGTTTGTCCAGAACTTTCAAAACCACACTAGCATACTCGATATAATTTTTCAATTCCAATATCTCTGGTGCTCCTATTCTATGTTTCTTTTCCAACCTCTTCAAGTCTTTTTTGTGCCTTTCGAGGTCATTCAAATGTTGGACATACTCGACTTCGTTTGCAATTAGTTTATTCAATGCTCGGTTCACATGAGATAATGTTTTCAAGAAGTCATTATCACTTTTACGTTGAGCATTCACGATATTATTGAATGCAAAGAGAAAATTCCCCCACTTTTGATGTTCCATAGACGCTGACAAAGTTTGGGTAAGATAGACAAGTTGCTGGAATTGGGCATTATATTTATCTCTTGCTGCTGTCACCTTTATTATTGCCTTGTAGACGTTTTTGGTGTTGCATCTCTTAACTCCAGGGTCGTTGTGGAAGCCTAGAGGGGATTCCAAGCTGGATAGCTCGGCCATGATTTCTTTTAACTCTATGTCTAGTGAGTTGTCCTCATTAGTTGAGTTGGTGTTGCTTGGTGAATACATGTTTGAAGTGTCGAATACGCCTATTCTATCGGGTTCCATCCTCATATTCCTTGTGTAGATTGTTTAAGCGCTAGGTTTTTCTAAAGGTTTGGTCGCATTTTCCCCAGTTGGGTTATCCATAGCACAGAAGGAGTTGAGAGGTGTGTATGTAAGCGAATATATGGAGGATTCAAATGGAGATGAAGGGTGGGTTTACGGATTTAGAACGTAGTTCACAAATGACAGAGGTGGTACAAGTTCAGTGAAATATAGAGCATAGTGTAGACAAGACAAATAGAAGGACATGGTACAAATAGAAAGTCATGGTACAAATAGAAAAACAACATACAAATGGATTGATTTTAACTTTTGAGCGAGTAGCGAACTCGAGTGTGAGTGTGAATGTTATCGTTTACCGAATGAACCTTTAAAATATCAGTACTCACTCACTCCGTCCGCTCATTGAAATACTCACTTGTAAGATATACAATATGAAAGATGGAATAAAGCAATGAAAGGTAGTCTTTGATCAAAGAATTCGCCACGCACTCACTCACTCACTCACGAACGAACGAACGAACGAACGAACGAACGAACGAATGGACGAACGAGCGAACTCAGTCACTTCATTTGTTCTCACTCACTCATTCACTCACTTCATTTGTTCTCACTCACTCACTCACTTAAAAGTTCGCTACTCACTCACTCGCTTCGCTCGTTCGTTTGGACTAGTTGTATCTCAGCAGTCATAACTTGTAAAAGAGTATACTTTGTTGTCATAGAGTTGAGTCTGTAAGATCACCACTCAAAAGGTATTGAGTTTGGAATCTTTACCCAAATTATTCAACCAGTACATGATCAGAATAAAATTATGAATACTTATATTAACACTATTATATATCATGTTGAGTTCTAAATACGCTTTTATATTATTCACTCACAGAGCTCATTTCACTCAAATTCCCTACTCACTCATGCACTCACTCGCTTCGCTCCTTCGTTGGTTACTCCCGATAGATTTCGAAAATTTCTATAATAGTGTTTGGAATATCGCATCTGAAGGTTTTGTTTCAACCTAGCTGTCTCGGATTCTAAAGATGATTGCTAATTTATGTTCGAATACAATCATCATTTAGTTTTCATTTTAGCTCCCAATACATGAATAGTAAGTGAGCTTAAGTAACGAAAATCAGCAAATCAGTTTGAAGTTCAACCTCCATATTTTGCTACATTATTGGGTAGAATCGTTTTTGCAGTCCCTTTGTAACGCCAGCTTGATTTATATAAAAAGTTTCTTACATATATACGAAGATCACAATCAACGAAGATGAAAAAATACTTTTGCAAACTGCTTAATGTTTTGCAGTTTACAAAAGTTTTTTTTTTGTGACTTGGATCTCCAGTCTGTGGTTATTGACTACTGGCTGATTTGCCTAGCTTTGGAGCGAAATCAGCATATCAAAGTATATTGTCAATACTAGCAACCTTCACTCTGCATACTACCAACTTTACTTTGCAAACTACTATTCATCCAAGTAGATTTCCAAATTTCCAAATTTAATTTTTTGTGGTTTCTTCAGTTCGGCTTTGGTATATAAACAGAATAACATTCCTTGAAACATTCTGATTGCAACCAAAGATAACCTCACAATAAATTCGTGCGTTCTGATAATCTTTTAAACTTGTAATCATTTAACACATTTAGTTTGGTGGTTTCAAATGTATGGTGGTTTCAAATGTATGAGCTTGAATGTGTATTGAATCCTGATGAATTTCAACCAAATGCAGGAAAAATGAAGGCGAAGAATGTTTAAATGAAACTTAAATCCGGCTAACAATCATACGCTAGGCCTTTTTGAGCAATCACATTCACTTGAGTACTTTCAATTTTAAAAGTGGCCAACTTCCTAGAGTATCGAAAATACTTTCAAAGCTTTCAAATTGCAAACGATATACTTTTCCAAACTTAATTTGGCTCCATGGTTGCAAAAAAGAAAACATCAATTTGATGAGCAAAACGTAAAAATCATTCATCTCTAGCTCTCTAAAACTCATGGAATTTTTGCTAATAATCAAGAGGATGATGGTCCATTTGCTCACAAATTGCTCCATTCTGGGGAATATTGTTCTTTTATGAATACGATCCGAGACACAGAAATATGAAGGCTATCATGAGGGTTACGTTTTAGACTCTCACGTTACTTTTTCTTGAGTTCTTTCAATAATTTGTCTAACCACATCCATGTATATCTCTGAGATCTTGTTTTTGGGATCAGCGATAACTATTGGTTTGCCACCATCAGAGTGCAAACAAATATCTTCATTGATTGGAATGGAGCCTAATAGCCTTAATTGATGTTTCTCTGCCTCTCTGCGTGCTCCTTCAGTACCAAAGATATGAGACTCATGATTACAATTAGGACAAATGTAATGACTCATGTTTTGAACAAGACCAATGATAGGTACATTGACTTTATTAAACATTTTTATCCCTTTGACAGCGTCTATAAGAGCTATATCTTGTGGTGTACTCACAATTACAGCACCATCGACTTTAAGTTGCTGGGATATGGTTAATTGAGTATCGCCAGTTCCAGGAGGCATATCAATAACCAAATAATCCAACAGATCCCAATGAACTTCAAAAAGTAACTGCTGTAAAGCTTTCATCACCATTAGGCCTCTCCATACTATTGGATTTTCCTCTCCAATCATATATCCCATGGACATTGTTTGTACCCCATAGTTTGTCAAGGGAAGTAGTTTCCCGTGTTCATTAATTCTAGGTTCCCCCTTAAGCTTAAACATTCGAGGTATGGATGGTCCAAAGATGTCTGCATCTAATATACCCACCTTCATTCCTGCGTTGAAAAGTCCACTGGCAATATTACTAGACACTGTAGACTTACCAACTCCTCCTTTGGCCAGAGACACGAGTAAAATTTTCTTCACTCCATGTATGCTCTGCCTAACCGGTAACCCTTTAGACATGGATGGACCTCTCTTAGGTAACCCAAGAGGATTTTCATGATTCAATTTTCTCGCATAGTGGAATCTTCGGATCATGATACTTGCCAATGAAGTTTTTTAAGTGATGAAATTTTCTATAAAGATATGAACATAATCAAATGGCAGCAATTGAAGCCCCTTTTTAAATTTGATGTAAAATCTCATACCATTTTGTCAAAAAGACATAGTTCTTCTCCTACAATTTATGCACTTTCCACCCACTTTTCAAGATCAGCTATAGGAGTGATCAGAATTTCAGGTTCACAATCGCTGTATATCTACAACAAATTAACCCTTGGAAACCTACCTAAACCGAGATTGGCAAGTGTCAGAAGGTTATTCAATCGAAACAATATTCTTCTTGATGAAGCCTTGGTGATTTATTTTGAAAACCCCAAATCATATACAGGAGAAGACCTTCTAGAACTTCATTTACATGGGGGGACTGCCATTATTAAATCTGTTTTAAATTCAATCAAAAACTTACATGATCCCGAAAATGATATTCATATAAGGTATGCAGAGAATGGTGAGTTTTCCAAGCGTGCATTTTTGAATAAACGTCTTGACTTGACTGAATTAGAGGGAATTAGAGAGATGATTGATGCTGAAACTGAAACTGAACGTATAGCAGCTTTACTGCTGATTCTGGGAGGTACAAAGGCACTATTTGGTCATTGGCGTGAAGAAATAATAAAAAATATTTCCTTATTAACCACTGTGATCGATTTTGGTGAAGATCACCATATCGATGAAGTTGAAGAATTATTCAAACAAGTAGAAATCAATATTATAAAGCTTACCGAGGAAATTGAACTGTATTTAACTAAAGTTCGCAAATCTGAAATACTATTAAAAGGTATTAAACTTGTCTTGTTAGGCCCACCTAATGCAGGAAAATCGCTGATTTTGAATTTATTAGCAAATTCAGATGCTGCTATTATAAGTAATATTGCCGGAACTACTCGTGATATTATCGAGGTTCCAATTGATATAGGTGGATACAAGGTTATTGTGGGAGATACTGCTGGTATTAGAGAATTGTCAAGTGCAGACCCCATTGAGGCTGAAGGGATTCGAAGAGCAAAATTAAAATCAATAGGTTCGGATTTGATATTAATAGTGCTACCATCTAATGAATCGTTTATTGACTATGATGAATTTTTTCAACATATTGATAACTTACGCTCAAATAACAAACAAATAAAGTTATTGTTAAATAAAGCAGACTTGATTTCTTCGAAAAAGAGGCAAGAAATTATCGAAATGTATTTGAGAAAATTAAAATTGGCTAAATCAGACATTCATTTGGTTTCCTGTATCACTGGTGAAGGTATGGACTCTTTGAACTCATCTTTAGTTACAGCTTTTAAAGTTATTTCAGATACCGTTTCAACAGACCCAATTGTTGTTTCTTCTAGAGTACAGGATTTGTTAGAGAACGATGTTTTGGAAGGATTTCGTCAATTTAGAAATCAGAAAGATATCGTTCTAGCAACTGAAAGCTTAAGGATATCGGTCGAAGCTATTGGTAAGGTGACTGGTGACGCGATTGGCATTGAGGAGATTCTTGGTGTTGTATTTTCCAGTTTTTGTATTGGTAAATAGGAAAACCGAGCCATACGAAGTTGCATGACTTTGAACAGTAATGCTTTCTTACATCGATGTTGTCGAAATTTAATACCGCATCTTCGAGATACAAATAGTTTTAAAAAGGTGATTTTATCACCAAAATTTATAATGTATATACGTAAGATAACAGTGAATTTGAACTTCAATTAAAAGAGCCACTTGAAAGATCAAATGCCTGTTCCTAAGCTATTAAATAGTATTACAAACAACGAAAAAAGTCACTTTTTCCACATCCCAAGCCATTTTCATTTGTTGAATTTGATGTCTGGTATGTCTACCAGCTACTTCTTCATTTTCCACAACACCAAAATCCTTCTTTATTTTTTTACTCAAAGAAGGTGCAACTTTGCATTCAAAATCAATGACATTTAAACCTTGAGTGAGCTTAAGTTCATATGAAACTCCTAAAAGATCTTGTTCTATTCCTTTACTCTTTTTATGTCTTTTTTCTTCATGGTATGTGCCTGAGTTTGTCACCTCTTCTTCATTGACAGACAATCTACATTGGAAATCGTCTTCGGAGTTCATAAATACAACCTGATTCGTTGCGAATTCAGGTTTCTTAGTACCATAAATTAAGTTGTGCAAAGCAACTTTCACTGTCACAAAAGGCAGCAGGTCAGGAGGCAAAATCACCACGTACGATTGACTTGTTTGACCATTTGCAGGGACTTTATATTCAAAAAGCAGTGTTACAGGGCCTGAATGTGGATGTGTTGGAAATAAATCCTGCTTTATTTCCTGAGCATACAGTAGTGGATTCTCTAGAGCTTCTTGTTCTCTTTGCTTCACATGCAGAGCAACGTGAGTCACGATAGCAGCTGAAGAGCCTACCACAGCTTCTTGAATGATACAATCCACTTTTGGAATCAAAGCTCGAGAATTCAATGAGGATACTTTGATTTCGCTATGCTCTTGCTTGATATTAGGTGTGTTTTCCATATGTATTGATTCAAGCTCAGGTACAGATTCTGATTCATGTTCATCAGAATTAATTTGATCCTTATCATCGTTGATGTCTCCTGTATCATCTTCAAGTTTTCTTTTCTTGTTGCTCAATTTCAAGTTAAGCTTTATTTTTGGTTGCTTCAATTTAATTTTCATTTTTGGGAGTTTTTGATCAATTTCTTTTAAAAGTTGATTGTATTTTGAGTTGAACAATTGTTGTAACTTTTCTGCATCATGGAAAATCTCTGTGTTTGGGTCATTGTACAAGTAAGCGTTGTTGAAGATTAAGTTGGTAGCAGCCTGAAATTTGGAGAGAGCTTCCGAAGGTGTCAGACTGTAGAATGAGTTGTTCAAAATTTGAGCTTTGACGTTGTTGAAAGAGGTTGGAGTGCTGACGTAGTTGAGGTAATCAGTATATTGTTCAGTATCGACGTCATCAATAAAAGGTGTACTAATTATACCATCGTTAGGAAAGTCATGATTTATAATTTCATCCAATAATTTGATAAGTCTTTGAGTCAAGTCTTCTTCATCATCATCTTGTTCTTCATCTTGAAGATTCTTTACTTTTGTAGATGAAATAGCTTCAAATTCACTTAATTTAGTTTCTACAAACTTCTGTATCTTCTTTGCAGCGTGTACAATCCATGACTCGGGGTCATTGTATTTGGA